>PVLC010019704.1:0-30131 GCA_004027655.1 Graphiurus murinus
GCGTGGTGGTTCACAACTGTTATTCCAGTACTTGGGAGGCTGAGACAGGAAGATCACAGGTTTAAGGACAACCTCAGCAATTTAGCAAGGCCCACAGCAACTTAGTGAGATTCTGTTTAAAAGTTTTATAAAAATAGGACTGGGGGTGTAAACTCAGAGGTAGAATACCTCAGGTTCAACTCCCAGTAACACATATACACACACACACACACACACACACACACACACACACCCCACAGATTATATATATCTTGTGTTATGCTCAATCCTCAAGTTCTAGAGGGTAGAAGAGGCAGCTTACTGAAAACAGCCTATCCTGACACTGCTATACACAACTCCTTACAGAGCAGAAACAGCTCAGAAGAGTCACAAATTCCAAGCAGCCTTAGAATCAAACATGGATGGTGACAGCAAAGAAAAGAATGTAGTCACATCAATAAATGTCTAAAAGAAGGAAATGTGTGTGCACTTAATACAACAAGTCCATGCCCCCCACCCCATCCTGCCTGTTGTTACTAAATCCGCAGTATGTATTACAACTATGGATTCTTCAGACTCCTGGAAATAATAGCGGCTCTTTCTCTAGCCTGCTAAATTTCCACCATTAAGCCGTAAGAAGTTTTGGTTTCAGTAGGAATATTTTTCTCAAGAAATACAACACAACAACCCATTGCGGTGTGTTTGAAAAAAAAAAAAAAATGAATGTGAATTATCAAATCAGCCAGACCCAGAACACTGGCCCCTGAGAGAAAGAGAGGCAAAATGGTTTGGTGTTTGTTTATTGAGATGAGAGGAGAGGGAGGCAGGAGTGGCAAGGAAGCAGGACTAAGAGGAACCAAATTGGACTGAGGAGATCTAGGGACAAATGAAAAGAAAGGGGAGGGGGCATCAAAGGCAATTTTTCACAAAAGCTGATGCTACTGCAAATAACAGGAACTAATTGATCTCAGTCAGTTTCAGCTTATGGCTAAAACCAACACAACACCTCAGCCGGTTCCTAAGAACACCCATTTCAGGACCTTTCCTCATTGTTCATATTTGGTCATTAATAGCAGGCTCCACAGAAACAGAAATGAAACCAAGAATTGAATATTTATATTCACAATGTCAACCAGAATTACATTACCCCTTATTTTCAGTCAAGTGTTGAACAGAAATTGAATGGAGTCCACAGGATTGGGTTTTCTGACAAGTTTTAGATTTCAGCATTCCATGCCCCCAGGCAAAGCGGCACCAGAGGACCTGAAGTTGGCACTGAACCAACTGTGTCCCGTCCAGGAGAGAGTCTTTGTTCCCGGTTCTAGTAACTCACTGGGTTGCTTCAATTGTCCCTCCACTATAGTGGGTCTTGGGTTTCTTCCCTCAACCCACATAATACCTGTAAGGGATCTGAGGTCCTCAGATAAGAAGTGCCATTCCTGTGATGACGTCACTATCTCGGTTCTTACTGTAGTTACAGTCTACAAAGAGCTTCTGTTGTATTCACAGAACCAGCCCTTGTAGTGGCTTTGGAAGTGCAAACACTACTCGTTAATCATCTCAAAGCATAGCCAAGGATTATTAAAATTTGAAGCAGGATTCATGCCCACCATGTAATAATAACTAAAATGCCATACTTACAGAAGGGTGTTTCAGAATCTGTATAATATGGATCTGTCTTCTCCAAAGACCACAATGCTGGGAAAAAGGGGAGGGGGGATTGTACAATAAACATAAAATGTCCAGTTTTACTTTGACCCACAGCTGCCATGTTCTGGAATTCCATGCACTCCAGGAAAGACACCACCACCGGCCCCTGACTAAGGCTCATGAGCTACAATTGGGCTGAGCCCAGCCCCTTTCCCGTTTGTCATGTCTGTCTCCCAGTGATTGCCTTTCTCCTGCTCCCGGCCACCTTAGGGTGCACATCACTTCCATCGTGTGGCACCAATTCCTAGAGGTGATGTGGGTTTGTTATACACGGTCCATTACAGAGGAACATGGGAACCATAGTGAAGATGGCACAGACCCCAGAACTCTCCCAAACATTCCACATACCCAGAATCCCTCTTTCCTTTAGTACGAGGACACATTTATTTTCCTATGTATCCACTAGATGTTAATAAATATTCTTTCCTCTTTGCAGACTTCGGTCCATCTTGATAAGATCCAAAGCAGAAAGTAAAGTCCCTTTCAAAGCTTTGAGGGACTCTACATTCCTTTGGCTTCAATTGATTCAAAAAATCTCCCCACATTTTCTATCTCTTTTTTTCAGAAGGAGTCACTTCAATCTTTTCCTTCTGATTCTCTACCAAGAAGCTGCTCATTGATTTCATGCAAGTGTTAAGTAAGACAAAGGGAAAAGCTGAGAGTACAGCTAAACAGAGCCCTGATTTAGAAGATAGAAAGGATCATTAAAATTAGGGAGGGCCAGGAATGGTGGCACATACCTGTAATCCCAGTACTTGTGAAGCTGAGGCAGTAGGACGGCAGGTTTGAAACCAGCCTCAGCAGTTTAGCAAGACTCTCAGCAACCTAGTGACACTGTTTCAAAATTAAAAAAAAAAAAAATTAAAAAAGTGTGTGGAAGGCGGGGCTGATGATGCAGCTTGGAGGAAGAATGCTTCTGGGTTTAAACCCCAGTACCACCACCACCAAAATAAAATAAAATAAAAACATCAACAACACCCCCCTCAAAAAAACAAAAAACAAAAAACAAACCCAGGGAAGAGCAAGGCTACATCCTCATAGAGACCACCACTCACTCTGGCTTGCAGGTGGGGGCTGGGTGGGCTCAGTAAGTAGAATTATAGAAAATGGAGAAAGAACAGAAATGTGGGCTTCATCCCACTTCTGCATCTGACTGCTATAATTTCTTGCTACCAATCCCAGGTGTTATATGTCAGGACACTCGGAAGTGGCAGGTATGAACTTGGCCTTCAAGACTTGTTACTCCTCCTTATTGCATTCCTAGCTCATCAAACCTGGGAACAAGATGTGAGCCAGAAAGGGGCCCTGGGAGCTGCAGGGTGCAAGCTGAGGAGCCAGGCAGATGACAGAGTCAAGCAAATTCTGTTGACAAAAGGAGTGCTGGAGAGAGTAGTCAGGGGATTAACATCCTGCTCAGGGTGTTCTTTTACACTAGGTCTTCCTGCATCACCTTAACATGCTCAGGAGGTTTCCCAAGGGTGGAACCAGGGGCCTTATTTGGCTAAGTGACTGTGTTTATGAGGTGGGGATTCGAGTGCCAACAGGGTCCCTGAGACTTTATACCTTGTAGAATCTTTCCTGAGAGGAATGATCACAGAGTGATCAGAGTGAGACAGGCCCAGCTCCAAACGTGGCTAGGTACACTTTGGCCGAATGGCTTGTTTCTTAAGCTTCATAGAAAAGCATGTGTGTCTAATAGGTACTGGGAAAATGTCATTTAATTATCCATTGTGTGAGTGGGGGCTGAGAACAATCGTGAACAAGAAAAGGACAAATACTAGCAAGAGATTTGGAGTTGAAAAAAAAAATCAAATTTCATTAACTTAAAAACACTAGGACTAACCTTGGTACAGTGGCCTTTATTCACCCCTCTAAACATTCCCTCCAAAAAATGGCCCCTTTCACTGACACCCCCCACACACACACACCACTGGCTGCAGGTCTTCACTAGGGAGGGGGGCATACTTTCCTAATTCAAAACTTGCAATAAAGGGTCTGACAATCAGACACGCATACCTAAGGAGGCAATGACAAGGACACCATAAATTTCCATCTGGTTCTAACTTAGCCCTTCTAGGATTTGGTCCAAGGGGGCGCCCCGTGGAGAAGGCACCCAGGGAGCAAAAGCATCCTAATGCTGCTCCTTCCACACGGCTGAGGCACCTCCACCGCCCAGGTGGCAGAAACCTCTTTCCACCTGACTCACCCCCAAGAAGACCATGCGGTGCAGCTACCACGGGGTACAGCCATTGACACTCTGAGGTAAACTAATTACCAGGACATCTAAAACACAGCTAATAAAGCCTTGGGCAGACAAGATAAAGCCTGTAATGGGCTAAAGTAATTTCTAATCAGAAACATTCCTTGAATGTGATGCCAACCGCGGCGCCTGGTGTGCAAAAATGAAGGGGATAAGGCGTGTGGGAGGGAGGGGCGAGGGTGGCTGTGATTTGCTAAGATTGTCCTAGCCCCTGTGAACTCTAGGCTGCAGGATCAAAGGGTCTAAAGTCACCTGGACCCTGCATCCCGTTCAGCCCCCTGGGGCCTCACAGGAAAGATGAGCTTGGGCCCAGCTTCTTTTTCTCGAAATCCCCTCCGGGGCTCTGTCTAGGGCTCTCCCTTAAGAACCCACCACGGGCGCAGCCCAGGCCTGTGTTCCCGGGCGCCAGGTGGTTTTTAGGGTTTTCTTTTTCTTATTTCCCTCCTTCTTCTCCCCGGTTGATTCTGCAGAAAAAAAGACTGCGAAAAAGAACCTATTTCATTTCCAGTTTCCATCACCGCGATTTCCACATGGATGTGACGTTGAGGCCAGGTGACTCACGCGGGGACACCCCGGGGCGGGGCGCAGGAGTTTCTCGGGCGCGGGGCGGGTGACCCGGCGGGCGGCCTCCCGCCCCCTGCGCCCCCTGGCGGCCGGCGCCGGGGCCTGCGTGTCGGGCGCCGGGCCTGGCGTCACGTGACTGGAAAGTCCCGGTGGAAATCCCCTGATTGCTGGTACTATTGTAGGCAAAGAGGAAACTGGGCAGTCTGCAACGTCGCGGCAGGCGGAGCACAGCGAGTCGGAGTTCGCGGGGGCGGAGCGACCAGAGCGGCCGCCGGCAGACGTCCACACCCCCGGCCAGCCAGCGAGCCCGAGCCCGGGCGTCCATGGGGCGCCGCCTCGGCCCGACCCCCACCGCCACCCGGACCGGGACTCCAGACTGCGACGCGCGCCTGTCCTGACCTGGACTCGGAACTTTGCGACAGGATCGCGCGGCCCCGAGAGGTAACTGCCGCGCGTCCCTGTGCAGGCTGCACCGGCTCCCTGCAGGCGAGGGCTGCGAGGGCTGCGGGTGCCTGCGGGGCCGGCCGGTCGCCTTGGCATTGCTGCTGTAGGTCCTGGAGGGGATCGAATTGCCGCTGGTGCTCATTCTGTGTGTTGAAGTGCTGGGAGTTGAGGTCACCGTGCCAGGTTGTTGGGGTGACAGCCCCGGAGTCCTCCAGCCAGCTAGCCGCCCCTCTCCGATAATGCAGAGAACTTCAGCTGCAGCTGGCTGGTGACAAGTCCCATCTCGGTCCCCTAGGTCTAGTGGTCGCTGGTGCTTTGCCACTTGTAGCGTCTCTTTTTGGAATCAAACGCTACATGCTCGTAGCCACGTAGACCTTTGCAGAAGCTCTGTGGTTGCTTTCTAGATTGTGCAGAAACAGCCCAAGGGTTATGGATGTCGCAGGGACAGCCAAATCCGGCGGGCGTAGGGGGATCCAGTCAACTACCTTTCCCAGGGACAGCTTTTACTTACTCAGTGCTCTGTGCAGGGAGGTGGGTCAGGGCGCTGCGTTCATCTCTCCCAGTTGTGGCTGTGCAAGAAAAAGATGCATGTAAAGTGGGTCGCTGGCCTGCTTTGGGGGGGGGGGGCTCAGGAACGATGTGCAGTCCCTACTGCAGCCCCTACCCCGCATGCAGACTGTCTTTGCGGGCTTAGCTCGGGTCGTCCCACATCCTGCCACCTGGCCTCTTAGGAAAGCAGTGGTATTAAGTAAGGAAGGCGCTGGGCTCTTTTTGAGCCTACTTTGTTTTTTAGTTCTGCCTGCTTTTGACTTTCCTTGGAAAGTCTGGTCAAGCGTCCCAGGGCAGCATTTTGGGAATATCGTGGTTAATTCAAGAGTCTTCTGTATGGAAACTCTAATGCTTTATATTACTGAGCAGCCAGCTAATGTTCCATTCTCTCTGTTGTCTAAGGTGCTTCTTGGATTTTTTTAAAAAAATTCTTTGTACAATTTTTGGAGAAGTACTTCCCAACAATTGCCTAAAGTTCTTGTTGATACACAAATCATAAATTTCCACATTGCAGACAAAAATGTCTGCCCAGAGTGGAAAAACAGAACAAGAGGTGGAAGATTTGGATTAATCAGTTCTGTAGAATCTTATTGATCCTCGTGACCAAAATTGGAAAATTATCTTTAAATAAGGCAGTGAGGTAACAAATGCAAAAAAAAACAAAGAAAAAGAAAAGGTTAAGGGTAATACTGTATTTTTTACCCATAAGGACATTACAATCATATGTTAGAAAAACTTATTCCTTAATCTTAAGTGTATAGAGACCAAAAACTGAAAATTCAAGCAGTGGGTTTTGGTTTAAGAAGGCAATTTTGCAGGCTATGCAAGGCTGAATCTATGAATGACATCACATTAGGCTACTGAATATTGACATTTGCATGTCTTGCATATGGTTTACAGTTCTCACCATTTTAGATCTTTGCTAAAAGATTTTTCAGTCTACAAGAGAAAAATAGGAGAGTCCAAAAAAGTATAAAGAGGCAACACTAGTTTGTTTAAAATCTTCAAATTGCCTGTTTCCATCTGAGAGCAGCAAGCACTGTAGCTACAGGTGTGTTGTTATGGGAATTGCAAGGGGCAGGTATTGGGAGATGTGGCTTCTAGGTAGAGCTTAGCCCCTGCATGGCTGTGGGACGTGGGCTGGGCCTGTACCTCCATTGCCTTAGCTGCAGACCAAGGTGGTTGTGTGATTTCAAGAAGGTCACCTTTGATTTTTTTTTAACTCCAGCATCGAACACTAATTTAATTGGCCTTTAGTAGGTAGTCAGGCAATGCTTTTGGGGTGGATTCATGGATGAATAGATAGATGGATTGATTAGTGGTATTGTGAAAGAGTCTTTTGCTGCACCACACAGTCTTTTGCTGCTGTGTGTGATATTTTTGTCTCCTCATTGTGTCTGTAGTCCTGTTGTGATTTTGTCCAATTCCACCTACCAAGCACATATGACATCAAAAGAGGGATCACCATCTGACCCTGAGAAGGGCTTCTTCCAGGTCTCACCCAGAAATCAGATTAAGAATGCAAATCCTCTGAAGCAATGTCAGGGTCCACCTTATCCATGGCTTAGGAGAGCCTAGACCCATCGGGAGTGGCTTCCCTACACTCTGTATTTCTTCTCCTTCCTCCTGCATAGATGTAACATGTTTCCCACCTAGAGGGTTCCCCTGGCAGATAGCTGGATGCAGGAATAGGATTAACCATTGCGATGAAACTTACTAGGAAATATCTTTGGCTCTGAAGTCATCTTTGTCTTCTTCAAAATCAGGACATATAGAGAAGCACCCTGCTAAGCATATAGAGAAGCAGAGCCAGCTCTCTGCACTCCTCCACATTGGAAAGATCCCACTGCACAGTAATTCACATCATTCCACACCACTGGTGTGGGCGATAGCTCTGGTCTTTGCTCCAGTACCTCTTCTATTTGTCCTGACTGGCCAACTGGCTCAAACTTCTTTCCTGTCTGCTTCCAGCTTTTCATTTTCTCCACCTGCTGATTATGCACGACGAATTCAGGGTGAAGGGCAGGATGGACATGACTCTGAATGTTGGTTCCTGGAGGATAGTGATAAAATTAGTTGGTAGATGAGTTGAAATACTTGAACTCCAATGTCTGTTCTTGGAAGTGTACAGTTGATTATTCTGCTATTAACGCTGTTACTTACTGTTATGTAAAGTTTAGTGGCAAGGTTCTGAAGGAATTCTTACCATTTTGTTCTTTGTGGATATGTATGTGGGGTAGGGAGTACTTGGAATGGAACCCAGGGGCGCTTTGCCACTGAACTATATCTCCAGCCCTTTTTATTTTTTATTTGAGTCAGGGTCTCTCTCATTTAGTTGCCTAGGCTGGCCTCGAACTTGCCTACATTGGGCCCTTTTGCTTTAAAACTGCAAATTGTGTTGCTGGAAAGAGGCTGCTTTGTTGGTTATAAATCAATTCAGTTTTGACTCTTTATAAATATTAGAATAAACTTTAAGAATAAACTCTTCATCCTTTTCCTTTGGGCTAAGGAGGAAACAGCAAGCAGCCAGCTAGGTGACAGCCTAAAACTAGAGTCTTTTCCAATAAAGTAATTACTGAGCTTGCAGTGCAGGAAGGGAGTGTTTAAAAGACAGGAGCCTAGACTGCCTATGGCCAAGAATTGAATGGTGGTGGTCTAAGGGAGGAGCTAGACGCCTGGGGGCTCTGTTGTGTCCTTAATGGCTGCAAACTCCTCCAATCCAGCCTCCTTCTGGAGTGGCATCTAAGGTGTGTGAGCAGTACCTGTCGCTGACAGACAGGCTTGGCTTCCTGACAAGTGTTACTGAAAACACGGGTTATTCCCCTCCTCCTCAGTACCCACTCTCCGCCTTCCTTCTCCTGTTTAGACTAATCTTTAAAAGTGATGTAACTTAAAACAGTCCAGTGTGAGTTAATCTTTGGGGCCAGTGAGTATCCTGGGAGTAGAGGTGACTAAGATCTTTTGCCTACAGATTAGGGTAA
This sequence comes from Graphiurus murinus, assembly GCA_004027655.1. Taxonomy (NCBI): domain Eukaryota; kingdom Metazoa; phylum Chordata; class Mammalia; order Rodentia; family Gliridae; genus Graphiurus; species Graphiurus murinus. Next base: position 8,488 of record PVLC010019704.1, read on the forward strand.
TGACAAGATCAAACACTGGGGTTTCCTGCAGGCAGGTATATAGGAGTTCTATCAAAGGCAGCCTAACGGAATGGGTTTTTTTCCCCCTCCTCTTCAGGCCTTGCAGAGCACAATGGCTGAGCAGCTCCTTCCTCAGGCTTTGTATTTGAGCAATATGCGGAAAGCTGTCAAGATAAGAGAGAGAACCCCAGAAGACATTTTTAAACCCACCAATGGGATCATCCATCATTTTAAAACCATGCACCGGTACACGCTGGAAATGTTCCGAACTTGCCAGTTTTGCCCACAGTTTCGGGAGATCATCCACAAAGCTCTCATTGACAGAAACATCCAGGCTACTCTGGAAAGCCAGAAGAAGCTCAACTGGTGTCGTGAAGTCAGGAAGCTTGTGGCACTGAAGACCAATGGTGAGAAGTGATGGGTGGTACTTCTGTTGTCGGTGTGGCTCCCAGGGTGCGGTCCCGATCATGAGGTTTTGATAGCACATACCATAGATACCCTAGTACAGAAACTCTGTGGAAGGCGCGTGATTGAAGCCAGCTTATATGGTGAATATTTATGTCCAGGGTATTTCCTATGTGTGTATATTAGAGTGTAGAGGGTATGCAGGCCCAGGAATGCATTTCTTTCTAAACACCATGCCCCAGTTAGATGATTAATGTTTCTAAGTCTTACAACTGTTCAGTCATCTATGAAATACCCTTTCATGGAAATATTAAAAAAGAATTTTTTAAGTTGAAAAGGAAAGCATGGTGTGAAAACTGGTATTACTATTGTTTCCCACTGTCATTAGTAAATGCTTGTGATGTCCTTACACTTCTTGCGTTGGTGGCATTTTATGGGTTAACCAGTGAGTAAATGGCTGATGGATGAGGACCTGAGGGGCTCCTTCCCTGGGTTCTATTGCCTGTGGTCCTATACCACTATAGGACCACTTCCAATTCCAATTCCAAGTTTTACTCTTCTATTTTTAATCATTCCCTTTGAGCAAGAATATGTGCATCAACAGAAATATCCAGGCATACTGTTGCATGCAGGTACAAAATTCTGCCTTTTGGATATAGAAATTTATTATACTAAGTATGTGGACTGCATAAGATCCACTAAATTTGTATAGTCTAGGTAAGAGCAGCAGTCTCAGGGTCCTTATATCAGTGACTAATCTATCCTGATCAAAATAATACATCCCAAATAGAAAATCCTTGCTGGCAGTGATGATAATATGAACAAGAACTTAATTAACTTAATTGGTACATTGACTTTGAGAAACTCAGAGCGATTGGTTGGGTGTGGGGTTTGTTTGTTTTGATTCTGGAGCTCCTATACATCTCCTCAGCATCTTAGAGCTTCGCCTATATTTATAAAGCTTAGACTCTTAGAACAGAGGTCGGAAGAAAACTGGAGATTACTATTGTCTACATTGTTCTTGGCATTATATCAAGCAATGCATAGAAGTAGATAATTATGTTAAGTCATAATCAAGGAGCTTATGTGCCCGACGGTTTGTGGTTTTAATTCTGCTCCATTTCATTGCAAGAAGAGGGAGATGGAGTCAACTCCGGGAGAACTAGAAATGGGGTGGGAGAGGAAAACCTTATTAACAGGTGGTATGCACTATTTTCTTAAAAAAGGAAAATATGTTGTTTCCTTGGAAAAATAGGAAACACTTATTTTGCAATCGTGTTATTTAAATTAACAAGGATTCAGACTACAAATAAAACCATAAAAGCAAGTGTACTTTGATAATATTTTGTAAAATAGAGATTTATAAGCTCAGAGTCCTAATTTCCCCACTTCGAAGAAAATTTCTTAAAATTACAAAAGGAAATAAAAGATATTTAAGGGAGGGGGAGAAAACAGATTTTTTTCTTTTCTAATTTTTATTAGTACCTTTTTTTTAATCCTTCCCCCTATAAGAGGGTTTCTTCAAAGGCATTGGTCTGTTTGGGGAGGGGGTGATTCACAATTTTGCATTTGAGGATATGAGACTGTGGTGAATGAGGAAGGGAGTAGGTGGCATAAAATTGAAACTTCGTGTGAAAAATTCCAGCGTCTATTGGCTGCGGAGATTTCACTTGTATAATGAGTAGCCCTATTCCAGCTCACCCTGGCCACACCCACTTGGAAAGTCCAGGGTGCAGTTCGCAGTTTAAATGTCTACACACCAGAACAAAACGTACAATAGCTGTTGCTCAATTGCTAGTCAAATAACTTAGCACTGGGGAATTCCAGATGTTGCTTAGGGAATTTTATACTGGTGCGTCTCAATAAAGAACTGAAAGTAAGCACAAGAAGAAGAAAAAAAGCCTTATCTTTGCTCTAGATTTTGCAAAGGGGAAATTTCAACAGAATGCAATCATTGCCACACTTCTGCCAAGACACAAGGCCCGAGTGATCTTTTTTGTTCATTTGTCTGAATACTTAGTTTTCCTAAGTGTGTCAATTGATGGAATGCTGGCTGTGGATACGTATTTGGGGTGATTTTTTTTTTAGGCAGTTTGGCTGTAATTAAAATTTGCTAAAATTTCAAATAGTTTTGTTGTCTTATAGAATAATGTAAAAAGGACTTAACTCTTTTTAATAAAACTATTTTGTACTTTTCTTTTCTTTTTTTTTTTTTAATACTGGGGATTGAACTCAGGGGCATTCTACCTCTGAGCTATACCCCCAGCCCTATTTTTTATTCTTTATTTTGAAACTGAGTCTCACTAAGTTGCGGAGTGCCTCACTAGGTAGCTGAGGCTAGCCCCGAACCTGGATCCTCTGGTCTCAGCCTCCTGAATGCTGGGATTACAAGCATGCGCCACCATGCCCAGCTTTATTTTGTACTTTTCAAAGAAGATTAAGGACTTAATTTTTTTTTTTTTTTTGTATTACGCTCTCTCCCCAAATACTTATTGTTTGGTGGTTGGAAAAAAGTGCAACCTATTGAATTGTAACTTCTAACCTGGAAAAGCTACAAATTAATTGAAGAAAATTAGGCCTATCTTTTTCTCCCAAGGCCACCCTACTCACTGAATTATTTTAAAATTCCAACATCTGGGTGCTTTCTAACTTTTAAAAAAGACTTTATAATTATTCACAAGCAGGACCCCATGATGCATTTCACGCGCGGGGGGTGGCGGGTGGGGAGGCAGGCTATTTGGTGTTGTCAACCCACTTTACAATCCAGGAGAGGAAACTCACAGATCCTAAAAGCTAAAGTGGAATTGGTCAAGTCACTTACCACTGAGTCATAGCCAGACCATCCTTGTCTAGTAAGCTGGGCCATGCTTGCTTCCTGGTTTGTTTGGGTTGCCCTGGCAGGGTCTTCCTTGGAGGTAGTACCAGTGCCTTTGCCAGCAAACCAAGGACTATTAGAAAGAGATCCATTGTGGAGCTCAAGATCCAGTGCCCTCATTTCAAAAAGAGGAAAAGTACCTGGAGACCTTAAGGATTTCCCCCAAGGTCACCTTTGCCCTGTCAGTACTACTCATTCAAAGAAAAAATGAAAAGAATTACTTTGTCCTTCCCTCAGCCCATCACCTTGTGAAATCTTATCAGTGGGTCCTTGACTCAGAAGCCAAACCAGTCAGCCCCTGTGATAGCAGTCTGCTAGTAGACTCTGGAGACCTCCGAGGGGCCGGACGTGAGAATGACTTGACTTTGCCTTTCGCTGCTCCTCTGTCCTCAGGTGATGGGAACTGTCTCATGCATGCTGCCTGCCAGTATATGTGGGGTATTCAGGACACTGACCTGGTCCTGAGGAAGGCACTCTTCAGCACTCTCAAGGAGACAGACACTCGCAACTTTAAATTCCGCTGGCAGCTGGAGTCTCTGAAATCTCAGGAATTTGTGGAAACGGGGCTCTGCTATGACACTCGGGTATGTTCTAGTCTTCCATGAAGCATCTGTTAGTTCCATGATGGGTGAAGAGGACTCTGGGCCAGTCCCTGCCTCCAGAGGAGCAAATGACTTATTACTAGATCACATGAATTTGGCTAAGCAAAGCATATGCAATGGAAAACACCAGAAACCTCCTGTGGGATTAACCCAAGACTCCTGCCCTGCTCTGAGGCTTCGAGTAGCAGATTCCCAGCTGTGGGGCTCTTTATTTCAGCAGGTCTTCCAATCATAGCCTTTCTTTTGGCATTTCTGTTGTTTTTCAGTTTGATTGTCCCTTGCATGCTCTACTGGGCCAGCCATTCAAATGGAGACATGTCACCTCACCATTCTCTGTGACAAGTCTGGAATTTTTGTGTACATTTGGATGAGAGTCTTCAATGTTAGGCCTCATCAGGGATTTTTTTAAAGCAGGTGCTGTCCCTAGCCTCCTCTGGTTTTGAGTTTGCTTTGTAGTGGAAAAAAGTAAAGGAAGAGAACCAAAACCAGGGGAAAAGGATGATCATTTGAATGATGATTTCAAGAAAGGGGGAGAAAATAAACTGAGTTATATAAATGAATAATTGCAGAGTAATGTCCGAGTGACTTTTCAATGCAGAGTGCATTCAGTCCCCTCCCTGCCTCTCTCCCTGTAGAACTGGAATGATGAATGGGACAGCCTTATCAAAATGGCATCCACAGACACCCCAGTGGCCCGAAGTGGACTTCAGTATAATTCACTGGAAGAAATTCACATCTTCGTACTTTGCAACATCCTCAGAAGGCCCATCATTGTCATTTCAGGTGAGGTGCCCTGCAGATCATATATTTTTATTTAAGTGCTTTGCAGCTTTATGCTTTGGCTCCTAGGGAAAAACTCACATTCTCAAAGTTACAGTTGACCATAGCTGAATGGAATGTGATGGAAGTCACCTGAGGGCCTTATTTATTTATTTTTCTCTTTCCTTAAACAGACAAAATGCTGAGAAGTTTGGAATCAGGCTCCAATTTCGCTCCTTTGAAAGTAGGTGGAATATACTTGCCTCTCCACTGGCCCGCCCAGGAATGCTACAGATACCCCATCATCCTGGGCTATGACAGCCAGCACTTCGTGCCTCTGGTCACTCTGAAGGACAGTGGGCCTGGTGAGTGAGCAATATCAGTTCACATCCGTAACCTCTGTTAGATACTGGAACATCAGGATTCCCTCTTCCGCTCCTCATTGAAATAGGCTTGTTTAAGTGCATTATTTTTGTTTAAATGTATTATTTTTCATTTGTATAGTACAGGGTGAGTATCCCTTTTCTGAATTACTTAGGACCAGAAGTATTTCAGATTTCAGAGGTTTTCGGATTTTTTTACTATTTACATAGACTTTACCAGTTGAGCATCCCTGATCCCAATTCCGAAGTGCTCCAAAATTCATTCAGAAATTTCAGATTTTGGAGTCTTTTGGATTTGAGATTTTTAGATTAGAGTCATATGACCTACCACATTAATGTAGTAGCAGAAACCATAGTACTCCCACATATTTAGGGAAGTGTGTGCAGCATGTTAATCACAAGTAGGAGAGATATGTGAAGGGGCACAGAGTCCTCAATATAGTGCCCTACAAGGAGCAGGTAAATAGTAGCCTGATGTGTAGGCAGTGTCATGCTAAGTGTCTGAGGTACATCATTTCATTCCTTTTCATCTTCTTAGCATCCCTGTGAGATGTAGGCAGCTGAAGTTCAGAGAGGTTAAATAACCTGCCTAATAGCACGTAGCTTGACAGTGACAAAGTCAGGATTCAGTCTCAGGTCAGTCTGACTCTGAAGCCTGGGAATTTAACCAGTAAGAACTGCTGCCTCCAGGCTGGCTCATATGCTGTGAGTTCCCTAGAAACATTGCATTTCATAGTAGAGTTTAGTGTAGTTTGTTTTCCCACTTGGGTTTTACTGTGACTGGATGATACTACGCTTTAAAGTATATGCTTTCTGCATTTTCACAATTTAATCATTCTGTATATGTATAACCTTACATAGACTCATTTCGTAGAATATTTTACTTATGTGCTATTTTTTTTTTTTCTCTTCAGAAATCCGGGCTGTTCCTCTTGTCAACAGAGACCGAGGACACTTTGAAGACTTAAAAATTCACTTTCTGACAGATCCTGAAAATGAGATGAAGGAAAAGCTCTTAAAGGAGTACTTGATGGTGATAGAAATTCCAGTCCAAGGCTGGGACCACGGCACGACCCATCTGATTAATGCTGCAAAGTAAGTAGTTTAGATTTAGCTCTCTCTTGTCATCTATAACTGCCTTTGCTTTAGCCATTTAAATTGCTGCCACTGAAAGCGCAACCATAAAGTTATTTGCAGCCAATTTCCTCCAATATGAAACAAATGCAGTCTTATGTTAAAAAGGATCATTTAAGGCAATACCTACTTTGATTTCAAATGGAAACAAGTAATGTACCCATAATGACTTTCCTGGATATCTGGATACTGAGAGTCAGAATTGCGGGTTTTAAAGTTGTGTCTGTAGTGGGTGTGGTGGCACTCACCTGTAATCCCAGTACTTAGGAGGCTGTGACAGGAGGATCTCAAGTTCAAGGACAGCCTCAGCAAGTAGCGAGACTCTCAGCAACCTAGCCTGTTTAAAAAAAAAAAAAAAAAAAAAAAAACCATAAAATTGGGCTAAGGGTGCATCTTGGAGGTAGAATGACCCTGGCATTCTACACACATACACACACACACACACACACACACACACACACACACACACACACAGAGTATTGTTTTTAAATTACTCTAGCACATACTAAAAATTTAAGCAAGTGAAAACTATTGAAACAAAAAGCCTTTTTCTCTTGGCTGCTTGGTAAGACACACACTGGCATGTAGGAGTGTGTTTATGTGATCAGCCAAAGGGAGAAATGAGAAAAGAGCCCTGAGTGCCTGTTGTACAGTCTGCAATCTCTACATGCTGGCTTTACAATAAAGAGATGCCTGTCTCTGAGAACCTGAAATGCATGAGATGCCAGTGAGAGTGTAAGGGACGTAGTTTCTCAAGGTGGAGATTCGGCAGATAGACTCTGAAATCAATAGTGCCGATGGACCCATCTGCCTCTTAGTCACTCACAGCAGTGAACTTGAGTCTGAAATCAATAGTGCCGATGGACCCATCTGCCTCTTAGTCATTCACAGCAGTGAACTTGAGTGGAGGCCAGACAAAAGTTTGAAATTAGTAACAGAAAAATACAGCACACAAACTTCCAAAGTAGTTTGTACTATCAAGTAGACCAGTCCCCAGTGAATAGCCGAAGTAATGTTTTATTAGACATTTGATCTCTGAGAAGTTAAAAAGTAAGTGACTTTTCAAAGGAGCAAGAGAGGACAAAATATATAGGCAGCTCCTTATGGAGGGACACTTGATTTAGAATTATCTCTAATTTGAGATGGGCCAAGATTGATTAAATGAGACTGTGATCTTAAAAATAACAAATGAGACTGTGATCTTAAAAACAACAAAGTCTTCTTAGCAGATGAACTGACCTTTATTTGCCTCAAGGACATATTAGGAAGTGTACTGGACCGGGTTGTGTCATAGGCGTGCATTTCAGTGTTTTCAATGAATGGTTACAAAGTTATTGCCATGATCCACATTCTGAAAATTCAAGGAGCTAATGATATAAAGCCTTACATGTCATTTGATGGACTCTCATATTTCCCCATTTGTTCTTTAGGTTGGATGAAGCTAACTTACCAAAAGAAATAAATCTGGTAGATGATTACTTTGAACTTGTTCAGCATGAGTACAAGAAATGGCAAGAAAACAATGAGCCGGGGAGGAGAGGGGCGCATGTGCAGAACCCTTCCGAACCTTCCACACCCCAGCTTTCTCTCATGGATGTAAAATGTGAAACGCCCAACTGTCCCTTCTTCATGTCCGTGAACACCCAACCTTTATGCCACGAATGCTCAGAGAGGCGGCAAAAGAACCAAAACAAACTCCCAAAGCTGAACTTCAAGCCTGGCCCCGATGGACTCCCAGGTGTGGCATCTCGGGGAGAGGCCTACGGGCCCCCGGCCTGGAACTCCAAGGAGCCAGCAGGAGGCCCTCATTCAGCCCCACCTACAGCACCCAGCCTTTTCCTGTTCAGTGAGACCACCGCCATGAAGTGCAGGAGCCCTGGCTGCCCTTTCACGCTGAACGTGCAGCACAACGGATTTTGTGAGCGTTGCCACAACTCTCGACAGCTGAATGCCAGCCATGCTGCAGACAACACGAGGCATTTAGATCCTGGTAAGTGCCGAGCCTGCCTCCAGGATGCCACCAGGACCTTTAATGGGATCTGCAGTACTTGCTTCAAAAGGACTACAGTAGAGCCCTCCAACCTGGGTTCCAGCCCCCCTCCTTCCTGTCACCAGCGGTCCAAGTCAGACCCCTCGCAGCTCATCCAGAGTCTCTCCCCGCACTCTTGCCACAGAGCTGGAAACGATGCCTCTGGCTGCCTTGCCCAGGCTGCACGGACTCCAGGGGACAGGACGGGGACCAGCAAGTGCAGAAAAGCTGGCTGCATGTATTTTGGGACCCCAGAAAACAAGGGCTTCTGCACACTGTGTTTCATCGAGTACAAAGAAAACAAACGTGAGTGAAACGCTAGATTTCCTAATGCAGAGCTACTATCCAGAATGGGTTTTGTTCCTGAACTGAGAGAGAGCTGAGCTGTGTGTGGTGATGCTTGCCTGTAATCCCAGTACTTGGGAGGCTGAGACAGAAGAAGGCCAGCTTCAGCAACATAGCAAGATCCTGTTTCAAAATAAAAAATAAAAAGGACTTGGGGTATAGAGGCAGATTGCCCCTAGGTTCAATCCCTAGTACTACTACTACTACTACTACTACTAATAATAATAATCACCATCATCATCATAAAAGAAAAGAGAGTTGTCTAAGCAGTTGGGTGGAGTGGTAAGAACCCACCGGGCTTTTCCCCACTCAGAGACAGTCACAGTGACTGTGCCAGTCGCACAGGGAAGCAGCTGGCACCATGTGATTGAAGCAGCTCTTAGCTACCACGTGCCAGAAACCAGAAGTCCCCTGTAAACAGTTTTCGTAAGGTCATTTTGTGTCTGGCATTTAATAAGATAGGGTTTAAACTAGACTTCTGCATCTTTGATATAATAGAAAAACTCAAAATCTGATGAGTGGGAGCTGGAGAGAGGGTGCTCTGCACCAACACTGTAAGAAAACATGTGGTTTTGAATTTTCTCACTCGAGAGAAGGGTGGGCAGTCAGTGTCTGCTGTGTGTTCTGCCATTGTGACTCATCATTGCTCCACGTTCAGAGTGAAAGATCCATAAAGCCAAAGATGCTTTAGTAGTAATTCTGCCATTTTGCTCCATTTATAAAAGTCTGGCCTCAAGTATATATCGAAGGCTATCCTAATCTGCACTTGGAGCCCATTTCCTTCTCTAACACTAGTGTCTCTGTGTCTGCATGATGACCCAGATGTGGTACTGAATGTCACCTACTCTCTCTCGTAGATTTTGGCGCTGCCTCAGGGAAAACCAGCCCCACAGCCTCCAGGTTCCAGAACACAGTGCCGTGCCTGGGCAGAGAATGCGGAACTCTAGGAAGTACCATGTTTGAAGGATACTGTCAGAAGTGTTTCATCGAAGCTCAGAACCAGCGATTTCATGAAGCAAAAAGGACTGAAGAGCAACTGGTGAGCCATTTTGAGGAGTACCACCCTCTGCATGTCGGGTCCTCCTTTCTGGAGCAGATTTTCCCAACTCCACAACCAGGCTTTCCCCACTGCTGGGTCTGTCTCCTCCCAACGGAGTATTACTTAAGAAAGTCTGCTACAGAACCTGGGGAAATGTCCACACTGTTGTGGCTCCCCAGGTTGGAGGTACCATTGTTTATCTGCATGGCCTTACTAATGGAATTAATTAGAAAGTGAATTCATTTTGAAAAGCCAGTAAAATCAACCAAAAAATAAAACCTCTCAGCCAGGCATGATGGCACATGCCTGTAATCCCAGTACTTGGGAGGCTGAAACAGGAGGATCCCAGATTCAAGACCAGCCTCACCAACTTAGCCAGACTCTCAGCAACTTAGTGTGAGACCCTGTTTTAAAACAAAAATAGGACTGGGGGTGAGGGGACTGGGTCATAGGTTGGAGTTACAATGCCTCTGGGTTCAATCCCTAGTACCACAAAAATAAATAAGTAAAATCACTCAAGGCATTCAGAAAGCCAGAAGGAGACTGGAGACTTCATTGATTTGTAGTGAAAGCACAGGCAGCTAAAAAGCAGAGCTTCTTAAGAAATCCTTTGTCACGAACAGAGAGAAGGCAAAGCATCTCAGGTGCCTCCACTTCAAGGCATGTCAGAAAAGCAAATGTTGGTAGAAGCATTGCCTGTTGCATGCAGAAGGACAGGGAAACCAACTAAGAGCACCAGAGCACTGGGCCCAGTTTGCAGGCCCTGTCGGATCTATGGTTCCCTGTGGCCTCCCTGGGGCCAGATGGGGAGGATATTTCCCACTGGGCATGTACCCATGTTCCCTTGGTCAGACAGATAAAGCCCTTTGTAGAAGCCACGCTGTTGAATGAGACCTCACTGTGCTCTCCTGGAGAAACGTGAACAACCATTCTCTCTGCTCTTCCCACACAGAGATCAAGCCAGCACAGAGACGTTCCTCGAACCACTCAGGGTGCCTCAAGGCCCAAGTGTGCCCGGGCCTCCTGCAAGAACATCCTGGCCTGCCGGAGCGAGGAGCTCTGCATGGAGTGCCAGCACCTCAGCCAGCGAGTGAGCCCCAGGGCCCACCGGGGTGAGCCCGCTCCTGAAGAGCCCCCCAAACAGCGCTGCCGGGCCCCTGCCTGTGATCACTTTGGCAACGCCAAGTGTAGCGGCTACTGCAACGAGTGCTTTCAGTTCAAGCAGATGTATGGCTAAGTGAGAGTGGTGGCCAGCCCCGGTAGGAGGGGCTTCAAGCTGCCAGCAGCATGGTGCTATACTCCAAGCCCTCAAATGCCATGGAGGGGCAGGCCCTGGGACGGTGGCGTTGAGGGTATCTTCAAGCAGGGGAGGGAAGATAAGCTTTTGTTCGTGCCTGGTACGCCGGGGTTCGGTAACCAGGAATACTTCCAGGTGGCCTCACAGCAAAGCTTGCAATTGGCAGTGCATGATGGCAGGTTCAGGCCTGGGCTGCTCCTCCGTTCCCACCAAGCAAAGGTCCAGGAACGCCTTCGGACTTGGAATGTGTGCTTGGATTGGCGGGAGGCCCTGCCCCCTGCCTGCCAGGACTGCTTCATCATCTTGCAAGAAACAGGAAAAGACACAGAAACAGGTGGGGTGGGAGACCTGGGGCTATCCCACCTACTCTCCATCATCATTTCTTAGAGATGTGAAGCTGAATCCTCACAGCACTAAGGCCCCCCGGGAGCAGCTTGCAGAAACTCAGGGAAAATGGACATATTCGGAAAGTGTCCGTAGTTCTTGGCTTTCCCCACCCACTTAGTTCCTTTCTGAGGTTCTGCAAAAGAGCAGAGCCATGCACGGACTGTGATTCCGAGGCTGCTGAGACTGAAGTGTTCACATGGAAAACAAGCTGCTCTTTATAATATGCACCTCTTAACAATCGATATTTTAGTGGGAAGACAGGTAACTCTGGGGGTTATCACTGTCTTCTCTTTCAAAGAGGTTAGCTTGAACCGAGGTGTGTGCAAAAGTGTGTACATATATAACATACCCTTATATTATGTATGAGGGATTTTTAAACAATTGAAATGCTGCCCTAGAGGTATTAAATAGAAAGACTGTAATAACCTATTTTCTGGTTGTTGCTGGGTTGTGCCCTACCAATGTACACAATTCAGTACGTGAACTCAACAAGCTGCCTTTTTGAAGGGCGCTCTCCAGTCATATTGATATAATTCACTTTATTTATTTTATTACAAACTTCAAGGTTATTTAAATGAAGATGCATCTTCTGCTTTGGGAGGATGCTGTGTTGTCTTCTTGGGGTTAACTTTCATCTTTGCTTTGAATCACGTTCTGGAACCTGGCAAGCTCCTGACCACAGAGGAGGAGGCAGTCTCTTTGATTGGCTTTGCTTGTTGCCTCTCTAGGAAGGAAGGAATTGCCTCAAGAGTAAATCCAGTCGACTCTCATGCTTTGTCTTATGAAACTCCGGCCACAGGATAAGAAACTGTTCTCTATGTTCTAGAGATGCCGCTAAGTATCCTACCTCCTGGGAGAGAAGACAGGGACAGAGTGGGGGCCTGATGAATGAAGGACACAGGGAAAGATGTGACCTTTCCTGATGGTTTTGTTTGTTGTGTTAATGCTGGGGAGGGAACCCTTGTACCAGTGACACCCCAGCCTTGGGACAGCAGAACCCAGTAACTGAGGATGAGGGAATTTCTTCCTGTCTTGGCCTGCAGTTTCTCTGTGTGCTTTGTGTCAGTGTCTTGCTTGCCTTAGAAAAAAAGAGGAGAAATCTATTTTCCCCAAAGGCAAATGATGCCATTTGGGGAGTCTGAATTTAAGATCTGAAGATATTTGTGCATAACTACATAGCCTTTCCTTATATTCTTTGACATGTCTCTTCCCCTAACAGAAATCTTTCCAATCTCTTCCCAAAGATGTCAAAATAAACTTCAGTGTTTTTATCTGGTTCTTTCTCAGTTGGTAGCTTCATATTTTGTGTCTATCAATATTTTTGTTCTTAATGTGAAAAAGTGAAATTATTTATACTTATTATAGAAAGTATTTGAAATTTGCACATTTAGTTGTCTTTCATAGAATGCTGTATATCTTTGTTAAATTTCTTCAAGTTTTCCTAAATAAATGTAAGTTTTCTCGAGAGTCAATATTAAAAAATAAATTATTTAAGAACAAATACTGTTTTTCTATTGATGAATGCTGAGAGATAAAGAAAGATGGAAATATGAAGACTTTGCCTCCCACACAGCCTGGGCAATAGGTGCACTTCTGACACATGAACAGTGAGGTAGCTTTAAAAAAATAATCACTGCACAAGAGTAGGGCCATCTACTCAAGCACAAGACTTGGGTTTAACGTTGATGGGACAGAGGCCCCGTAGGAGTGGAAGAGGCCTGCCTGTGCCTGCTCAGAAGAAATTTCAAGGTCCCTGTTCTCCTGTGGAGGTTCATGCCCTAAGACTTTAGAGAGTGGGGAAACAGAAAGCAAAGGTGAGGAGGAGAGACAGGGGAGAAATAGAAATTGGCAAGGAGGAAGAAAGACTGGTATAAGATATGTCAAATGTGACCTGTAAAAATTGCCTCTGTCTTTCCTTTTTTTTCTTTTTTTTTTTTTTTTTTTTTTTTTTTTTGGTGGTCCTGGGAATTGAACCAAGGGGTTTTCTACCTCTGAACTATACCCCTAGCCCTACTTTATTTGGAAACAGTGTCTCACTAAGTTACTGAGGGCCTTGCTAATTTGCTGGGACTGGCCTTGAACCTGTGATCTTCCTGTCTCAGCCCCCCAAGTCCTGGGATAATAGGCATGCATTACCAGCACGGCACTAATACATTTGAAAGTGAGGGGAAAACAAACCATTTTTTCTTTATTCAAACCACAAGTCAACATGGATCTCCCCAATCCTCAATGCAAGCAAGCACCTATCTACAATGGGCATCGGCTAATGTCCTTTAGTTCAGTTCTGACACTGTCTACCCGGAGAAGGTATCAAATCTCACAGGTCAAGGGCTTAGTCCCTAAGACTGGAACTACACACTTGAGGTGCCAATCACAAGCCACAGGCTGTTTTTACCCATGTTTCTGACCAACAGCTATAAATCAAGGTTCCCATAACCCCTTCCTCAGGTTTGATTAATTTGTTTGGATGGCTCACAGAACTGAGGGAAATGTGTTCACTGGTTTATTATAAAGGATATTACAAAGGATATAGATGAAGAGATTCATACAGCATCTCTATGTGGAGTTTCCATGTCTTCTCTGGGCATACTACCATTCAAGAACTGCCATGTGTTTAGCTACCTAGAAACTCTTTGGACCCTGTACTTTGGTTTTTTATGGAGATTTAATTGCATAGGAATGATTGAAGGATCATGTATAAATGTGATTGAACAAAACGGGTCTGGTCTAATGCTAATAAGTTAGTGGGGAGACCTGGCAAGGCCTGTTTGGATTGGTCTATGTGACCTTTTTTTCTTTAAGGCATAGGACAGGATCCTTCTGGAATGAGTGTTTGTTTGTTTGTTTTTGGTACTGGGAATTGAACCCAGGGGTATACTACCTCTGTGCTATACCCCCAGCCTTTTAGTTGCTGAGAAATTTTGCTATGTTGCTGAGGCTGGCTTCAAATCTGCGATCCTTCTGTTTCTGCCTCTCAAGTACTGGAATCACAAGAGTGCACCACCACACTTGGCTAAAATGCAGGTCTTATGATCTACTATCAGACAAGGTAGGTTAGAGAGTTTCTTTATAGCCAACTCCAAGACAAAAAGGGAAAGATTAGAGTATGTTTTTAGTTTTTATAACCCACAGTGGGAAGAGAAATTTTAGTTTTAGAGTTTGATTTACAGAGAGAGTTATAAGCCACCAACTATGTACAAAATCAAATCTATATCATATACACAGTAACATATTCTTCTTCACACAAGCCTTTGTCTCCTCCCAACCAGTTCGAATGTACCCACAGGGTTGATTCAGGAGACTGCACATCTGGAATTGATTTTATTAAGTTCCCCAGGTGATCAGAACCATGCCTTCTAAAAATTATTGATTTTTTTAACTTTTTGAAAATAGTAACATACAAAAAAGGAGAAAATAGTATAGTGAACTCCCATATGTTAACATTTTTTCAAATTCGTGTCATCTATCACCCCCTTTATTTATTACTGTTTTTCCAGACTATTTGAAAGAAAATCCCAGTTACTGTGTCCTCACACTCTCAAACATTTCTCAAACATCTCTAATTGAACAGAATATTATGCTTTTTTTATATAACCACCTTTATCTCACCTATATAGTCCAAATCCTAAGTAGGTACAGTAATGCATCGTTTAACCACAGGGATATGTTCTGAGAAATGCAGTGTTAATTGACTTCATTGCTTTACAAAAATCATATAGAGTTCACTCACACAAACTGAGAGGGCTATGACAAAACTAGACAATATAATCTTATGGGGCCATCGGTGGTCTATCATTGACGGAAATATCACTGTGCAGTGCATGACTAATATTCTAATTTCTCAGAATGTCCACCATATAAGAAAACCTTCTATTGCTTTTGACTGTTAGATTTTCATAAGGCTCTTTCATTCTCTGGTATTCTCTCCTAATTTTTCATGCTGTCAGTTCTTCTGTGACTGACTCATCTGTTCTGTACACTATCCCACGTTCAGGATTTGGCTCGTTGCTTCTTTATGGTGTCATTGAACTTGTTCTTCTGTACTTCTTATCAGACTCTGGTTCAATTATGGGGCTGTGTGCCCTATTTCATCCCGCCCTATCTAAGCCATATGAATACCTGCCTAGAAGACTCACCAAGTCTCAAAATGGACCTTCTCCTTTCTTCATTCTTCTTTCCATCGCTCACCCAGTAGGATAGAGTACAATTCTGCAATCATCATGATGAATATAAGCATTTGACCATCAGTCATCAGGAGTTCTAAAATAGGAAGTGACTTATAATCAGCAAATTATTTCTGACTCAGAAGAATGGCACATAGACAGGGAACAGAGCAGGGTTAGAGGGCACTGAGGGTGCCAGTAGCTCAGGGCTCCAGTCTTGTGTAAACTTTATGTTGCAATACATACACTCAATTTTTTTTCCCAGACTGGGCTCTATGGGCTTTGTTCAGAATCCCCTCCCCCAAAAAGAAAGAAACTGATGATGGCTTTCCAAAAAGGCAAACAGCCAAGGGACTAGGGCTGCACACTAAGGCTTGGAAGGAGCTTGCTTTGCTTCCGTTGCCCAGGGGGTCACTCCCACTGTTGCAGAATGTCACCTTTATACTACACTCAGTCTTTCCATGCTTGGACAAGAGCAATATCATCTTCCTAGCCACTTCTGCACTTCCCCCCATGCCCACATCCCCAATTCTTCAAAATATCTCTCAAACCCATCCTCTGCCCTCTGCCCTGCTCCTGTTCCAACTGGGGCCTACACCTCCTTCTGTATCCTTGCATCTAGCCTTCTCTTCCTAGCCCACTCTCTTGCTGTACCTTTACATAGACCTGGTCATGCTTTTCCTCTAGCTAAGCCTGCCTGGTGGCTTGCTGTTGCTTCCAAAGCCCAAAGCAGGGTGAGTGCCACCAGGCAGCACAGGAAGAAAATAGAAGACCTCTGAGTTTATTTTCTGATCCTAAAAACTATTATATAGTACTTACTAGCTTGCACAAGGCCCTGCACAACTATTATATAACTGCCAAATACAGTTTATAGGAAGATGATATTGCTCTTGTCCAAGCATAGTTTGTGATCTTTTAATATGTGATATAATAGTGCACTCTAATTGACTTAAATAATGCATATATTGTGAATGAATGATCAAAAACAATTTTATTTTATTTTATTTTTTTATGGTACTAGGGATTGAACCCAGAGGCTTTCTACCTCCAGGCTACACCCCTATACCTATTTTATTTTTTATTTGGAAACAGGGTCTCAGTAAGTTGCTGAGAGCCTCACTAAGTTGCTGAGACTGGCTTTGAACCTGTGATCCTCCTGTCTCAGCCTCCCAAGTACTAGGGTTACAAACGTGTGCTACCATGCCCGGCTCAAAAACGATTTTAAAGAACGTCCAAGATCGAATTTCCACCATACTATGCAATGCTCTTGACAATCTGAACAAACCTAACTGTTCATTCTTGTTTTCTGCAAATACATATAAAATATGAATGTAAAATGTCTTCACATTCCCTCTAAAATGAGACACTTTTTTGGTTTCAGGAATCCTCCAAACTCAAAAAATTATTCAGTACCCCAAAGAATTTTTGCCTATGTATGTTATGTATTTATATCTACTGTTTTAGAAATTAAAATTAAGGCAATGCCAAAGCACAGAATTCATGAGCAAACATTTTGTAGCTTCCAGGACCTTCATTGCCTGTCCACTCACCCTCTCCTCTCCCTCCACCAGATTCTGGCAGCCTTCCCGCCTTCTCTTATGTGTGCGCCTAGATATCACAGAAAGAATTTGACATTTTGTAAAAGAAGTATTTATATTCAATCTTGGCCCCAGTACCTTGAGAAAGTTGCCTTGGTCTCTGTATCTCAGGTTCCTCATCTGCTAAATGCTCATTCAATGTTTTTTGTTTGTTTGTTTGTTTGTCTGTTTTTTGCGGTACTGGGGATTGAACTCAGGGGCATTCTACCTCCGAGCTATACCCCCAACCCTATTTTTTATTCTTTATTTTGAAACAGGGTCTCACTAAGTTGCGAAATGCCTCACTATATAGCTGAGGCTGACGGAGAACCCGGATCCTCCGGTCTCAGCCTCCCAAATGCTGGGATTACAAGCGTGCGCCACCATGCCCAGCTCATTCAATATTTTAAAACAGATATTAAGAAACTTTTCCTTTTCACCCTACCAGAAAATGCTCTTTTTATCAGCTGTCCAGTGAATGGTTCTCTAACTTGGAGACCTATCAGAATCACCAAAGGCTTTTAAATGGTACCAGAACATAGAGATCCTCATCTTTAGCTCGGGATGGTTCTCTTGGTTATTAGTTTTTTATTTTCTTTTGTTTTTAATTCTGGTGAATGTAATATGCAGCCAGGATTTGGAATCAATAGTAGTCAAGAGTACTGTTTTCACAGAGGCCATCAGGGTTAAGTTCACATAATCACAGTACGCACCTGGTGCATTAGAAGAGCACAGGTGCCTTCCGCAGCTGGCCAGCTTGTCAGCTGCACCTGCACTAGGTGGCACCTATTACTGTAATGAGTCCACTTTGGCATAAACAATGTCTCAGAGGCAAAGATCAGAGGTGTGCTTCCGTATTGATCATTTGCATGAGATCTATTAATTACGAAAGAGGTACAGACGCTTGCACCCTGTGGTCAGTGCCCTCCTTTGTAGAGATGCTCCAAGGGATCCTTATTATCAGTGAACACAATGAGCCTGGAATCAGACCAGGCTGGCCAGTTGGAGCAATTGATGTGTTGTTCTGCAGACTGGAATATGTCCATCTCCAGGTTCACGAGAGGCCGCATCTTCATTCTTCTTCATCAAGAGTCCTTCAGGTACTGCCTCAGTACATGGTACTTGGAGGGGTGCTGCCAGCGCCTGACCTTGAGACCTGTCTGCTCTTTGTATCATCACCCCCTCCTTCTGAATGGCCCATTTCCTGTAATCCTGTCAACATCTGCAATTAAACCACAGCCTGTCTCTTCTGGCAACTTTGTATAATTCTGAGATGGTTTATTATGTAACTCTCAGGGAGAAATCATATTTACAAGCTACTAACTCCTCTGGTTATTTCCTAAACTCTTTGGTTAGAAGTCAATACTTTAGAAAATCTCTAGTTTCTTAGAATGAGATTTGACAAGTACAGTTTGGAATATTGTTGTAATACTTTATTATATTTTTGAAGGACCTGAGCAACTGTCAGTCTACACAGGAATCAAAACAGAAGGGGACACAGTATATAGTATGAGGAAGCATAGCAACACAAGCATAGATTTCCTAATGTTAAGAAACTTGGAAGACTGCAAGGTGGCACACATCTATAATCCCAGTACTTAGAAGGCCGAGATGGGAAGATCGCAGGTTTGAAGCCAGGCTCAGCAATTTAGCAAGACCCTGTTTTAAAAAAAAAAAAAAAAGCTGAGGGTGTAGCTCAGAGGTTGAATGTCCCTGGGTTCAATCCAATCTGTAGTACCAAAGAGAGGAAGGAAGAAAGGAAAGGAGGGACTTGGAGCCCTGAAATGACCAAGGAAAGGAGTAGAATAAATCTATCTTGCACTGCCCCCCTGCCTAGGTCCCGGCCTTTAGAATAGTACTCATCTACTTATCTGGGGATTTTTAACATTTTCCAGTCCTATGATTCACTGAAGTTCTGCGCAGGTTTGAGGGACCCAGACTTCATTCAAGAGCCCCCCTGAAATTCTCTAGGTCCAGAACATTCCACACCCCCTCACGCCAACAGTTGTATAAAGGTGAAATCAATTAGCATGTTGGTTGAATATTAAACTAGTTTCACAAATATATGTTTCTCTGTAAACTCCAGTCTTATAGATTTTCCAGTAGAATAATGAGTCAGAAAATAGGAGGTACCTAACGCTTCACACTTCTCATGGTCATCGTTAGCAAACAAACTTTAAAATGACTTAAACTTTAAGTTTGTTGCACTTAAGCACAAAAGACATAAACATAAATGACTAAATGGAAATCTGCCCGTGATATTCTCCTTTCTTGAGGACTTAAAGCTATCAACAAGTTTGAGGTTTTTAAAGCAGACACATTAAAGTAAAAAGTTAACACTTGACTATCTGCCTGTTCCTCAGTTTTCAAAGTATTATGTTTTCTAACTCAGTTACTTTTCAATTAATGTACCAAATTCAAAATAGAGAATGTTTTCAAAATGGGAGACTATCATTTTTATTTAAGTCTGAGACCTCCAGCTTTCTGGCAAAATGATAATAATATATAATAATGCACTTAGTAAATAGGTATTTAAAAAGGGCAGTCTTTTTCACAGTGAAATAAACTAGGAGTGGTCTCCAAGAGTGGAGAGGAAATTATTGATACAATGCTTCTGGCTCCACAAGAGAGCTAATCCTATGGGTCCCACACAAGCTGCACAGAGCCCTGGAAGTTATCTGCAAAAGGGGCTGTAATTAGGTAACCATCAAGATTAGAAACATTTTACTAAATCGGCTTTGCACTTCTTTTGTTCTGTAGGTAGGATTTTGTATTCATTAGAAAAGGACAGAGCTGGAGATGGTGGCACAGGATTATAATCCCAGTATTTGGGAAACTGAGACAGGAGGATCACAGGTTCAAAGCCAGCCTCAGCAAGGCAAGGCCCTCTGCAACTTAGTGAGACCCTATTTCAAAATAAAAAAGTAAAATAAAATAGGGCTGAGGATGTATCTCAGAGGTAGAATGCCCCTGGGTTCAAATCCTAGTACCACGCAAAACAAACAAACAAACAAACAAAAACAAAATAAGAAAAGGACAGCTTGGGGTTTCATGTCTGGGTAAACACACTAAATACATCAAAGATCACATCTGATTGCCAAAAAATTTTCTAACAATCTTAGAATATAGTAAGCATATGTTCCAAACCATAAGGTGTAAGGTGGAAATAAATGGTTAGAGATTATAAAATATTATTTAATACAAATGAAAGTAAGTAAAACAGCCAAAAATTTTTAATAAAAATAGATTTTATTTTTTTTAAAAGATAGTGGAGAAGAAGCATTACCATCCATTCATGTGTAACTTCTAAAATCTGTTATCTCCTCTAGTATACCATGCCACGAACCAATATTCCTTCTTCCCTACACCAGCCCCACAGCCTCATAGCTAGCCCTCTTCCCTGCAGTCATAACCCCTCCAAACAGTCCTCCACGGCACAGCTAGTTGGGATTTTTAAATGTCTATCTAATCATGTTCTTTCCTTTGGGCCCATGGAATACCCTAGCCATGGAGGATTTCAGGGGCAAGGACTCCAGTGAAGTTGAGGTCCCTAAACTCTGAGCAGAATGTTGTTGACCACTGCAGTTGGTTTTAATAACCTTCAAAGTTCTCCACCTAAGTGCAAACATCTTTGTATGGTCCACAAGGTGCTCTGTAATGTGAGCCCTTGGCTCTCGGCTGCCATGCATACCACACAGGCTCCAGGACTGCTGTGAGCCCACAACCCAAAGCCTGCCTCTGCAGTTCCCACCACCTGCACCACTCAAGTTCCCTGGTCAATTTCTATGCATCTATCATGACTTGACTTAAGAGTCTCTAATCCAAGAAACACACCACCTCATACTCTCAAGTTATGTTGATCTGCCTTCTCTACATACTCCCACTGAGTAGCGACACATGCCTGTAATCCCAGTATTTGGGAGGCTGAGACTCGAAGATCACAGGTTTGAGGACAGCCTCAGCAACATAGGGAGACTTTTGTCAACCTAGTGAGACCCTGTTTCAAAATAAAAATAAAATAGGGCTGGGGATATATCTTGGAGGTAGAATGCCCCTGGGTTCAATCCCTGGTATGATAGATAGATAGATAGATAGATAGATAGATAGATAGATAGATAGATAGATAGATAGATAGATAATTTTTCTCCAGTGATCACTACTAATGGATCTTAATTAGAGGTCATGTCACCACTGAACTAAACACTAGTAAAGCAGGCCAATGCTAATTTTCATGATGTTCAAATACTTTTGCAATTTCTTAAGATGTCCAACTTTGTTATAAAAAGGTTTTCTTTGCAAAGAATTTCTTAAGGTAGTACTCTAAATGGTAACCAATGGGTGGACCCACACAAAACAAGTCTAAAGTCAAAGAGTAACACTTTGAAGAGCTCCTTTTTTCTCCTATTTAGGATATCAGCTTCTTCATGTGTTCCAAAATATCTCACCCTTCTCTGTCCACATTTCTTTATGAACCCTTTTAACAACATTTATTAAGTACCTGTTATATTGCAAGCATTGGGCATACAAAGGTGAATAAGCAATTACTATCTCCCAGAGCTTCCATCCAGAGACAGAAACAACCATGAACACCAAAATTACACCACTATAGGGAAAGTGTGACCATCAGTTAAACTTAGGTCATAAAAAAA
>PVLC010019705.1:0-13199 GCA_004027655.1 Graphiurus murinus
GTACTGGGGATTGAACTCAGGGGCATTCTACCTCCGAGCTATACCCCCAGCCCTATTTTTTATTCTTTATTTTGAAACCGAGTCTCACTAAGTTGCCGAGGGCCTCACTAGGTAGCTGAGGCTGGCCGCGAACCCGGATCCTCCGGTCTCAGCCTCCCGAATGCTGGGATTACAAGCGTGCGCCACCACGCCCGGCTTCCCAGCCCAATTTTCTATTCTTTATTTTGAAACCGGGTCTCACTAAGTTGCGGAGTGCCTCACTAGTTAGCTAGCTGAGGCTGGCCGTGAACCCGGATCCTCTGGTCTCAGCCTCCCGAATGCTGGGATTACAAGAGTGAGCCACCACTCCCGGCTAGCCCACATTCTTAACATAGCCTTATTCACCATTTCTTTATGGAAAAATATTCAAAGTTCTTTCTTCTATCTTTTTGAAAATGTACAGTACAAGCCGGGTGTGGTGGCACATGCTTGTAATCTCAGTACTTGGGAGGCTGAGACAGGAGTATTACAGGTTCGAGGTCAGCCTCAGCAATTTAGTGAGGTTCTCAGCAACTTAGTGAGACCCTGTTTCAAAATAAGAAATAAAAAAAAAATAGGGCTGGGGGTGTAGCTCGGAGGTAAAATGCCCCTAGATTCAATCCCCAGTACCAAAAAAAAAAGAAGTATAGTACAGTATCTAGTCATTATACTGAGTAATCGAACACTAGAACTTTTTACTTCTATATAACTGTAATTTTGTACTAATTGTCCAACCTTTTCCCCCTTTTCTCTCCCCCAGTTGCTGAACAAATATTTATAAATACTAATATACTTTTTCATTATATTTTCATTAAGTTTAACAGTGAAACAAAATGCAGGTGAAACATCCTTATTGCTAACAATATATTAATGCTATAAATTCTGAAAATAATCAGCTTTTGGGCATAGTAGGATTTCAATTTCTTTTCTTGTGTTTTTATCCCTAGCCTGGAGATAATTTCAAAATATTTCTGGTTTAGCTACTTTATGTACCATAATGAAGGATAGGAAGTGCCAAGTCTAGCCAATGGAAAATCTTTGCTGATACTTTGAATTAGATTAATGGAGCTTAAGAGGCAGTGTCCTCCTTCATTCTTCCATTTTGTGTTCACAGTTCTTAAACTTGTTTTTGAATTTGATTTGTTAAGGAAAAGTAACTTACAAGTGTAGCTCGATTTGCCATCAGTTCATTTCCTCTAATATAAAGATTCAACTAAAATAAGTTGAAGATTGATTACTTCTTTACTCCAATAAGGATTACCTACTAATACTATGATGATAGAATATTTGTTTTTTATTTTTCATTTGGGGTTAAAACTTTTGTTCCAAATATGCTAAAACATATTTACCATTGAATTAAGGCAGATTTGATTAAATAATCTATACGATTGAGTTTCCCTTACCTCAAGTACTTGGAACAAGAATTTCTTTGGATTTGGGGATATTTGCATATAGATAACAAAATATCCTGGGCATAAAACTCAGGTTTGAACATGAAGTTCATTTATGTTTCATATACATGCTATGCACATAGCCCAAAGGTAATTTTATAAAGTATTTTTAGTGCACCTGCATTTTGACTGTGACTTTTACATTAAGTCAGGTATGGAATTTCCACTTGTGATGTCATATTGGTGAGCAAAGACTTTTAGATTTTGGAGTACTTTTTATTTTGAA
This sequence comes from Graphiurus murinus, assembly GCA_004027655.1. Classification (NCBI taxonomy): domain Eukaryota; kingdom Metazoa; phylum Chordata; class Mammalia; order Rodentia; family Gliridae; genus Graphiurus; species Graphiurus murinus. Next base: position 1,696 of record PVLC010019705.1, read on the forward strand.
TGTTTGGATTAGGAATGTTCAACCTGTATTTGACAGTACAACTACATTTTCTTCTTTCAATAAACATAATGCTTCAACAGTGCCAAATAAATAGCATTGAAAAGGGTCTTTACTCCTAGTGAAAGGATGAAATGGTGTTAGTTGCATTTGTTAATACAAATCAGTATCTGGTTGTATTTGGGAGGTTTCTGTTTGAGGAACCACAGACTTTCAAATTCTAAAAAATACTAAAATAAACTTTTGTGTGTGTGTGTGTGTGTGTTTTTTGTTTTTTTTTTTTTTTTTTTGCAGTACTGGGTATTGAACTCAGGGGCATTCTACCTCCGAGCTATACCCTCAGCCCTATATTTTATTCTTTATTTTGAAACCGAGTCTCACTAAGTTGCGGGTGCCTCACTAGGTAGCTGAGGCTGGCCGCGAACCTGGATCCTCCTGTGTCAGCCTCCCGAATGCTGGGATTACAAGCGTGCGCCACCACGCCCGGCTCTCCAGCTCAATTTTTTATTCTTTATTTTGAAACAGTCTCACTAAATTGCAGAGGGCCTCACTAAGTAGCTGAGGCTGGCTGCGAACCTGGATCCTCCAGTCTCAGCCTCCCAAGTACTGGGATTACAAGCATAAAAGAAACGTTTTTTTTTTTTTTTGCGGTACTGCAGATGGAATGTGGGAGCATTCTACCTCCGAGCTACAGCCCCAGCCCTATTTTTTATTCTTTATTTTTGAAATAGGGTCTCACTAAGTTGCAGAGGGTTTCACTAAGCAGCAGAGGCTGGCCGCGAACCTGGATCCTCCAGTCTCAGCCTCCCAAATGCTGGGATTACAAGCGTGCGCCACCACTCCTGGCTTAAAAGAAACTTTTTTTTTTTTTTTTTTTTTTTTTTTGCAGTACTGGGGATTGAACTCAGGGGCATTCTACCTCCAAGCTATACCCCCAGCCCTATTTTTTATTCTTTATTTTGAAACCGAATCTCACTAAGTTGCGAAGTGCCTCACTAGGTAGCTGAGGCTGGCTGCGAACCCGGATCCTCTGGTCTCAGCCTCCCGAATGCTGAGATTACAAGCATGCGCCACCACGCCCGGCTAGAAACTTTTGATTTCTAAATAGATGCATAGTTCTTAGTCATGAGATTGTGTTGGATTCCCCTCCCCACAGACAGTATTTACATTGCTATAGATAGCTTCATATATGAACAGAGGCTATTTGAATTGTTTCCATCATTAGATTTCCCCTTTCTTCTCCCCACCTCCCTCCCCAAATCTCTTTCTGTGATTCTGCTAGTGTACAATTTTTCTTTAAAAAAAAAAAAAAAAAATCATTGCTGGGCGTGGTTGCTCAAGCTGGGAATGTGGCTTGGTTATAGAGTGCTTACATAGCATGTGCAAGGCCCTGAGTTCGATTCCCAGTGCTCTGGGGGTGGGGGGGGGCCAGAAATTTCTATTTGATCATTTCTAAGGTTTGTTTAAAAATATTCTATTGCCCACTTCCTTCCTAAGAATATTGGGAAGGAGCTGGCATGATGGTGCACACTTGTAATCCCAGTACTTGGGAGGCTAATGAGAATCTCAGGTTTAAGGCCAGCCTCAGCTACTTAGGCCCTCTGCAACTCAGTGAGACCCTATTTCAAAATAAAGAATAAAAATAGGGGTGGGGGTGTAGCTCGGAGGTAGAATGCCCTTGGGTTCAATCCCCAGTAGCGCCAAAAAAAAAAAAAAAAAGGTTGAGAAAGGAACAGATAAAACAAAAAATGTGACTCTGTGAAAGTCACAGACAGGCACAGGTTCCTCAGTACTCACTTGTTTGACTCGAAGCAAGATAGCACTGACCGGAGGTAGATTCTCTGAGGGAGAAGAGCACAGTGGCTAATGCAGCACATTTGCTGGAAAGAGAGACACTCAGAGCTGCTATTTTCCATGTGTGAGTCTTAGGCTGTTGTTTTGTTAAACATTGCAAATGTGTCTGTGCCAATTAAACTTGAGTGTGAGTATGGTATTTTTGGAAATTTACTTTGCAAATTGAAAACTCAAAATAGATTTTGGTTGCTGTTGTTAAATGTTTCAAACAAATATTACAGTATTTTTATAGGACAAAGAAACTTAAAATAGCATACATGAAGGGCACAGTCAACAAATATTTTTCACTATTCCATGGGGCTTTTAGATGCGGGGTTATAAATGTTGTTTTTAAATCCAGAGTAATTTCATACTCTGAAATAAAAGCTTGATTGCCACTAAATATGTGTTATAGAAGGAATAGAAAACAAAATAGAGAAAAATGTCTGAGAAAGCTTTATTTTGATAAGGATTTGGGGAAATGATCAGAAAATGGTTATAGAATGATTTTGTGTTTGGGAAATAACATTTTGATGCGGGATAAACAAATAAACTCTAATATAAATGAGTCACATATAGTAACAAATTTGAGAATAATTTCTTCTTTTTTTTTTTTTTTGCGGTACTGGGGATGGAACCTGGGGACATTCTACCTCCGAGCTATACCCCCAGCCCTATTTTTTTATTCTTTCTTTTGAAACAGGGTCTCACTAAGTTGTGGAGGGCCTCACTAAGCAGCTGAGGCTGACCGAAAACCCGGATCCTCCAGTCTCAGCCTCCCAAATGCTGGGATTATAAGTGTGGACCACCATGCCTGGCTTTTGAGAATAATTTCTAAGTATTCTGTTTCTAATTTGAGGACAATTTTTTTTTTTTTTTTTTTTTTTTTTGCAGTACTGGGGATTGAACTCAGGGGCATTCTACCTCCGAGCTATACCCGGGCAGCCCTAATTTTTTATTCTTTATTTTGAAACCGAGTCTCACTAAGTTTTGGAGTGCCTCACTAGGTGAGGACAATTTTTTAAATCACAAATAATGCCAGGTTATTAAAGAAAACTAGAAAACAAAGAAAATTAAATAGTTTGGAAGTACAAACCCAAACTACAGCTACTGTATTATTTCACTATAGTTTTCAAGTAGTTTTATATCTTACTATATATATCCTTTTGTCATGGTAGAAGAGATAGCTCTAGAACAGGGTTCTGAGAAATTCCCAGAGAGAGAGAGTTCTCAACTCAGGACCAGCCTGGGTCATTAACATAACATGAAAAGAATTACAGTGCATGTCTGAGAGACAGAGATTCATTAAGTAAAGCAAAGAATACACATTCCAGGGAGAGTGTGGGCTATATCCAGAGTAAGAGATGTGTTTTGGGGGTTCCTGGCTCTTCTTTTAAAGGAAACTTGCTAATAGGTGGGTATGGGAAAGTATTTAGGGATGACATCAGTCTGGTGAGCTCAAGATGGTTTATGGTGGTCTGGTCATTCTCAGGATCCCTAGTATTCATTATATGGCCAATAGCTAACACTGGAAGACCCTTAAATTAGATGTTTCTTAAAATACCTCTCTAGCTGGGTATAGTGGCCCACGACTTCAATCCTAGTACTTGGGAGGCTGAGACAGGTGGATTGCAGGTTCGAGTACAGACTCAGCAAGTAGTGAGATTCTCGTTAACTTAGTGAGACCTTGTTTCAGAATAAATAAAAATAGGGCTGGGGGTTGCAGCTCAGAGATAAAATGCCCTAGATTCAATCCCCAGTTACACACACACACACACACACACACACACACACACACACACACACACATAGATATATAATCTTTGCTTAAACTATTTGTTGATGGGATAATTAACAATGTACATGGTAGATTTACAAATTTCCCAGAGATATGGGAGTTACAGGCCTGGGAGAGAGACTGGCTTGGGGAATGACAGTCCTGAAAAGATATGCAGAGCTTTAAAATTATATTTCCTTAGCTAGGCATGGTGGTACACATCTGTAATCATAGTCCTTGGGAGGCTGAGACAGGAGAATTGCAGGTTTGTGGCCAATGCCAGCAATTTAGGCCCTCTGGGACTTAGTGAGAGCCTGTTTCAAAATAAAATAGGGCTAGGGATGTAGCTCAGAGGTAGAATGCACCTGGTTTCAATCCCCATTCCCCCACCCCCCCCCCCCCCCCACACACACTAAATAAAAATTTTCCCTTGTCCTTATTCTCCCTATGGTACTGGGGATTGAACCGAGCGAGGGACATTCTACCTCTGAGCTACACCCCAAGCCCTTTTTATTTTTTATTTTGAGGGTTGCCCAGGATATACTCAAACCTATATGATCTTCCTATCTCAGCCTCCCAGGTATTGGAATTACAGGCATGCACTACTGCACAGTGCTAAAATTTACTTCTTGATTTAATTACTACATTTGGTTAATGAGGCTAAGGCATCTCATATTATTTCTTCAGTTTAAAGTATTTATAAGCTGTGTGTGGTTGTGCACACCTGTAATCCTAGTACTTGGGAGCCTGAGACAGGAGGATTGCAGGTTCAAGGACTGCTTCAGCAAGTAGTGAGTCTCTTATCAACCGAATGAGACCCTATCAAAAATTTTAAAAGCTGGGTGTGGTGGCACACACTTGTAATCCCAGTACTTGGGAGGCTGAGACAGGAAGGATCACAAGTTTGCAGCCAGCTTCAGCTACTTTATGAGACCCTCTGCAACTTAGTGAGATCCTGTTTCAAAATAAAGAATAAAAAATAGAGCTGGAGGTGTAGTTCAGAGGTGGAATGCCCCTGAATTCAATTCCCAGTACCACACCAAAAAAAAAAAAAAAAAAAGTAGGGCTGGGAGTGTAGCTGGGAGACAAAACACCCCTGGGTTCAATCCCTAGTACTACCACCACCAAATAAATAAATATGCATATTTATATATTTATTTATAATGGGTTCTGGTAAGGAAATAGAATTAAGCCTTAGAAAACTGATGCCCAAAGAAATTGTTACTTAAAAAACTTATTAAAATTAGAGTTCTCAAAGTCAATCACTAAATTGAACTTGAGAAGGAGGGAGGAGGAGGGACTGGGGTGGGAATTGGGGAAGGGTTAAATGAGAAATGTGTGCATATATGCCTTTACCTTTACCAGCTTGTACCTAACAAAGATATATGATTACAATGCACCAATTAAAAGTAAATAAATAAATAAATGAAATTAGAGTTCTATTTGTAATGGCAGAACCAGAGTTTGACTCCAGATTTTACAGTTCTGTGGTAACCTTTTCTTTCTTGTTTTATAAAATATTATTTAGTTATGGAAATAAATCTCAACATGTCGAAGATGGAACATGTTGTCTCCCACTTCAAACCAGGTCCTCTTTCACTGTTCTGTTTTTAGTACCAGAATCTAGTTGCTAAGGCCACAAACCCAGAAGTCTTCCTGAACACCTTATTCTTCCCCATCTCACATATCTAATTTTATCTTCAAGTTCCACCAGTTTTATTTCCTAGTTGATATATATATATATATATATATATATATATATATATTTTTGCAGTACTGGGGATGGAACCCAGGGGCATTCTTCCTCTGAACTACATCAGTAGCCCTATTTTTTGTTCTTTATTTTGAAACAGGGTCTACTAAGTTGCTGAGGCTGTCCGCAAACCTGCAATCCTCCTGTCTCAGCTTCCCAAGTACTGGGATTTCAAGTATGCGCCACCACAACGGGCTCCTAGTTGATCTTTTTTTTTTTTTTTTTTGCGGTATTGGGGATTGAACTCAGGGGCATTCTACCTCCGAGCTATACCGCCAGCCCTATTTTTTATTCTTTATTTTGAAACCGAGCCTCACTAAGTTGCGGAGTGCCTCACTAGGTAGCTGAGGCTGGCCTCGAATCCGGATCCTTTGGTCTCAGCCTCCTGAATGCTGGGATTATAAGCGTGCGCCACCACGCCTGGCTCTGATCTTTTTTTTTTTTTTTCGGTACTGGGGATTGAACTCATGGGCATTTTACCTCCGAGCTACTATACCCCCAGCCCTATTTTTTATTCTTTTTTTTTGAAACAGGGTCTCACTAAGTTGCAGAGTGCCTCACTAGGTAGCTGAGGCTGGCCGCAAACCCGGATCCTCCAGTCTCAGCCTCCCAAATGCTGGGATTACAAGCGTGCACCACCACGCCTGGCTCTCCTAGTTGATCTTAAATCCATCTCCTTGCCATCATTTTTTTTTTTACCTCCTGCAATCCTCCTGTCTCAGCCTCCCAAGCGCTGGGATTACAGGCGTGCACCACCACGCCGAGCCTTACCTCCCTACTTCACTACTGCATAACTTGCTAGAACTTGGTCCATTCTGGCTAACCTCCACATTACAGCTAGGCTGATGATCTTTTCAAAATGGGAACTTTTTTCCTTCTTTGCTTGGTCTCTTCTATCCCACTTGAAACTACTTCAGTGATTTCCCATTGCTGTTAGACTGGACTCTACTAGCCTAAATATGCCAGCAGACCCTGCCCACCTCTTCATTGCTGAACCTCACCTTTCTCCCTCTATCTTTGCACTTCAGACATGTTGGGCTTCTTTTGGCTTAGGATGCTCAGTTGCTCAGTTCAAGGAGTTTCTCTCTCCCTCCTCTCAGTCTGCCTAGTTAATGCATAGGTACTCCTCAAATCCTTTGTCAAGTATCCATCACTCAGAGAAGTCTTCTCTGACCACCCAGAGGGAGCCCATACCACTCCTTATTTTAATCAGTATCACTTAAAATGTGTTTCTTTCCTTCAGGGAATTATTTCACCTTATAGCCATATATTCATAATTCTTTGGCTAGCATCAGTCAAACCTTAGCGTCTATAGGAAAAAAGCATGTATTATTTTTATACTTGATTGTGTTTTTTTTTATCTTCTGTTCTATTTTTAATATGCAAGTTTGTGGCCTAGAGAGTGACTCTATAAATATTACCTAAGTGGGTAAAATAATTCTCTGTCAGGTCTGGGTAAAGACCTTCATGTCCCCAAATGAGTACCCTAGAAGTATCTTTCCATTCTGACTTCTTTTGGGGCCAGTTCCATGTATCTACTACAGTGAATAGAATCGAGCTATGAGGCCTCTTTCTGCTGGAGAGATTAAGGCAGTTGCAAGATCCATCCAATACTGAGTAAGCTTTGAACTGAATAAAATTCTTAAATTTATCCTGGGAAGAATGTAATCCCAGATTGACTAGAGTCAAGGAGGCTCTTTAGACCTGTGATAGCTCTACTGCCAGGAAATGAGGACTTCAAAGGCTCTTGTAGAAGTCACACTTCTGAATCAAAACCAAAAGTAAGCTGGGCATGGTGGTACACATTTGTAATCCCAGTAGTTGGGAGGCTGAGACAGGAGGATCGCAGGTTCACCACCAGCCTCAGCTACTTAGGCTCTCCACAACTTAGACCCTGTTTCAAAATAAAAAATAGGACTGGGGGTGTAGCTCGGAGATAGAATGCCACTGGGCTCAATCCCCACCACTGCAAAAAACAAACAAAAAACCCCAAAAAACAAAAGTAAACTTATAGGGATAATTAAGATATAATACTAGTAGTTTTTGTCAGTCTGAGGGGTTTATCTCAGGGAAAAAAATCAATTTGTCATAGTTCTTAAGGACTAAAAAACAGAGGGTAAGGACAGTCCAAGATGGCAGCGGCCGTATCCCGTGTTGCGGTATGGTGCTGGAGAACTGGCGTCCAACCAGGCTTCCGGCTGTGGTACTTGAGCCAGATGCTGGTGCCTCTGGATTACCCCAACTTTGTGGAGTCTGTGGATGAGTATCAATTTGTGGAGCGCCTGATACCTCCCACCAGCATCCCGAAGCCCCCAAAGCATGAACATTATCCCACCCCTTGTGGCTGGCAGCCTCCCAGAGATGTTCCACCCAACCTGCCCTACTTTGTGCGGCGCTCCCGGATGCACAACATCCCTGTCTACAAGGATATCACACATGGCAACCGCCAGATAACCGTGATCCGGAAAGTGGAGAGGGACATCTGGGCTCTGCAGAAGGATGTGGAAGATTTCCTGAGCCCACTGCTGGGGAAGACACCTGTCACTCAGGTTAATGAGGTGACAGGTACTCTGCGGGTTAAGGGCTACTTTGATGAGCAGCTCAAAGCCTGGCTCCATGAGAAGGGCTTCTGAGGCCTGCTGAGAAGCCTGTGTGGCAGTGTTCTCTACAAACTGGAGTCCAGGGAACTTGGGAGAAAGGAAGAATATGTTGGAGCTCCTGGGACAGGATACAAAGATCAGGGATAAGGGACTGGGCAGGGTAGAGTATGAATGCCAAAGGCATTAAGGGTCAGACCTTGCTTGCATAAAGGGGTCCACTGGGGGGAGAACTGTCCAGCATGGGCGGCCCACCAGAAACAGCCATGCTAACAGAAAGCATTGATTGCTGTCTCTCCCCTCACTGTGGCCTGTTTCTTGGGCCAGCAATTCAAATTCTAGGGGTGAGCCAAGCCTGATGGCACATGCCTGTAATCCCAGTACTTAGCAGGCAGAAACAGGAAAATTGCATGTTTGAAGCCAGCCTCAGCAACTTAGTGAGGCTCTCAGCAACTTAGACTCTGTTTCACAATAAATATAAAATAGGGCTGGGGTAGCCCAGAGATAGAACACCCCTGGGTTCAGTCCTCACTATAAAAAAAAAAAAAAAAAAAAAAAAATCTAGGGATGTTGTCTGGTGGAAGTAAAAGCCCAACCCAGTTTAGCAGAGCCATTGGGCACATCCTTCCTTAGCCAAACTGTTGGTGTAGGCCAGACCTGGCTGGTGGAGGCTGTGGTAAACAGATCACTTGTGCAGGGGGTCCTGGTGGTCTTAAGTTCCAGGTGCATTGCTCGACACCAGGGCACAGAGTGCCGCTATGTTAGCCTGCAGGAGAGTTGGGAGGACCCTGCCCTGGTCCCTGCTCCATTCCACACCAGACTTGGGCATGATTGGTTTTGCAGCTCCAGGAAGTTAAATGATTAATTTTGGGTGGGCTGGACACAAGGGGGTGCTTGGGCACACCTCACAGCCCAGCAGTGGAATTGAGGCCTGACCCAGGTTTGCAGACTGGAGATTCAACCCAGCCACTGCCCCTCCCCCAGCCTGCCATCCTCCATACTTGCTCCACCCTTGGAGTTACTGTAAACAACTGCAAACAGAATAGAGCCAGCAAAACAGACAAAGGAGACAAATAACTTTTGAATGAAGCTTTAAACAAGTCTCAAGAATGTAGAATTAACTGCAGTCTAATTTAGCATATATCCCTGTCTAATGTAATTAAGTTCTTGATGGTGTTTGTCAGTTTTCAGAAAGGCATTTAAGCCGGGCATGGTGGCACACGCTTGTAATCCCAGCATTCAAGAGGCTGAGACTGGAGGATCTGGGTTTGAGGCCAGCCTCGGCTACCTAGTGAGACACTCCGCAACTTAGTGAGACCCTGTTTCAAAATAAAGCGTAAAAAATAGGACGGGGGGTATAGCTTGGAGGTAGAATGCCCCGAGTTCAATCCCCAGTACTGACAAAAAAAAAAAAAAAAAAAAGATGGCTCTTCTCTTAGAAATACTTTTTTTCTGGTGGAATGGTATAAAGCATCTGCTGCCTTTTGCTGGGACGCTGCATTTCAACCGAGATGCCAATATCAGGCCAGCAGTAGGATCACCTCAACAATTAGAATCTTACCTCTTGCCGGACGTGGTGGTGCACGCTTGTAATCCCAGCATTCGGGAGGCTGAGACCGGAGGATCCGGATTCGAGGCCAGCCTCAGCTACCTAGTGAGGCACTCTGCAACTTAGTGAGACTCGGTTTCAAAATAAAGAATAAAAAATGGGGCTGGGGGTATAGCTCTTAGGTAGAATGCCCCTGAGTTCAATCCCCAGTACCGCAAGAAAACAAAAAACAATCTTACCTCTTACCAGTCCCCTGAATCTTCCCAAACTGCAAAACTAGATCATTTTTTCTTTACACTTCCTCCTCTTCTAGGGATGATAAGCATCCTCAGGGAATATCTCAAACTGGTCTTTAACTTTGAATTTCACAGATCTGTTCTGAGACCAACACATAATTTGGTCTAAGGGCTCTCAATAAACTGGCACATTTTTTCTTCCTAAAAAGGGAGAGACATTTAGATGTTTCTGTCATCAATGTTTTCCTGGGATCAGGTAAGACTGACAGATAAGCAAGTTGTTTGAGATATAAAGATTTTTTTATTTTTTTTTATCTTGAGGTAGGGTCTTGCTATGCTGCCTGAGGTAGCCTTGAACTTACAATCCTCCTGCCTGGGCCAAGTAGCTAGGAGTATAAGTGCACCACACTGTGCCTGGTTAAAGACTTTTAAAATTTTGCCATATATATATACATGGCATATATATATACATATATATATATACATACATACATACATATATATATACATACATACATATATATATATATATATATGTTTTTTTTTTTTTTTTTTTTTGGTACTGGGGAGTGAACCCAGGGGCATTCTACCTCTGAGCTACACCCCTAGCCCTATTTTATTTTTTATTTGGAAACAGAGTCTCACTAAGTTGCAAAGGGCCTCACTAAGTTGCTGAGGCTGGCTTCAAATCTGTGATCCTTCTGTCTCAGCCTCCCAAGTACTGGACTTACAAGCGTGCACCACCTTGCCCAGCTACTCTATCCTTTCTTACATATCTATAGCTGTCTCAAGAGTGAGTTGCCATCTCTCTTGACCTAAAAAGGGGTGGAGGAGAAAAGAGAGGAGACTTCTGTGAGGAAGAGTCTACCAAATGAACCGATCAGTTCAACATCCATCCTGATGATTAGATTAGGATGGGGATAAGTGGAATAGAAGCAAGAAAACTGAAGAAAAAATAACTTTCTTAGTAGTATCCTAGTAGGTTTATTTTTTGTTTTGTTTTGTTTTTTGTATGGGGATTGAGCTACACCCCAGCCCTTTTTATTTTTTATTTTTTTGGTGGTACTGGGGATTCAAACCCAAGGGCATTCTATCTCTGAGCTATACCCCATCCCTATTGTTTAAATGTTTGTTTGTTTTTGTGATTCTGAGGATTGAACTCAAGAGCATTGTACTCTGAGCTACACCCCTAGCCCTATTTATTTATTTATTTATTGTGGTACTGAGAATTGAACCCAGGGATATTCTACCTCTGAGCTACATTCCCAGCCCTATTTTTTATTCTTTATTTTGAAACAGTTAAGGGCTTCACTAAGTAGTTGAGGCTGGCCATGAACCTGCAATCCTCCAGTCTCAGCCTCCCAAGTATTACTCTTTATTTTGAAACAGGGTCTTACTAAGTTGCAGAGGACCTTACCAAGTTGCTGAGGCTGGCCACAAACCTGTGATCCTCCTGTCTCAACCTCCCAAATACTGGGATTACAAGCATGTACCATCACATCTGGCCCCTTTAAAAAATTTATTATTTGTTTATACATACATACATACATACATACATACATACATACATACATACATGGGATTGAACCCAGAGGCATTCTACCTCCAAGCTATACTCCCAGTCTGATTTTATTTCTTTTTTTTTTGCAGTACTGGGGATTGAACTCAGGGGCATTCTACCTCCGAGCTATACCCCCAGCCCTATTTTTTATTCTTTGTTTTGAAACCGAGTCTCACTAAATTGCGGAGTGCCTCACTAGGT
>PVLC010019705.1:13299-30329 GCA_004027655.1 Graphiurus murinus
GAGTGCCTCACTAGGTAGCTGAGGCTGGCCGCGAACCCAGATCCTCCAGTCTCAGCCTCTTGAATGCTGGGATTATAAGCGTGCGCCACCACGCCCGGCTTGCAGTCCTCCTGTTTCAGCCTCCCAAGTACTGGGATTACCACGCCTGGCTCATTTTTTATTTTGAAATGGTCTTGTTAAGTTGCTGAGGTTGACCTTGAACTTGTAATCATTCTCAGAATCCCAAGTACTAGGATTATTCAGCTGTAAAAATCCACCCAAATGATTTTTGCAGGGAACTGTAATGAACAGAGAATCATTTTGGTAACAACAGAGGCTCTGGTTGTTAGAGACCAGGTAGGAGTTTGCTGGAATAATCTGGACAGGAGATGATGAGTACCCAAACTACACAGGGAGAGAGAAGTAGTTAGCATCATTTGTTTTTGTTTTTGTGGTACTGGGGATTGAACTCAGGGGCATTCTACCTCCGAGCTACACCCCCAGCCCTATTTTTTATTCTTTATTTTGAAACCGAGTCTCACTAAGTTGTGGAGTGCCTCACTAGGTAACAGGCTGGCCGTGAACCCGGATCCTCCGGTCTCAGCCTCCCAAATGCTGGGATTACAAGCGTGCGCCACCACGCCCGGCCCGGCTGTTAGCATCATTTGTGATTACTTTAATGGGTCAGAGACCGCAGGAGGAAGGAAGATTTATTCCCTAGATCAATGATTGGCTTAGATGGTGGTAGTCTTTACTGACAAAGGATGTACGGGATGATAAGCTATTAAAAAAAGTCCTTAGATGAGCAAAGAAGGTAACTTAACTGAAGGTGATGAGGAGGAGGACACCCTAATGCACATGATGTACTTTCACAATCCTATCAAAGTCAATCACTAAACTGAACTTGAGAAGGAGGGCGGGGGCGGGGGGGAGGGCAGTGGGGCAGGAATTGGGGAAGGGTTAAAGGAGAGATGTGTGCATGTAAGCCTTTACCAGCTTGTACCAAACCAAGATGTATGATTACAATGCATAAATAAATAAATAAATAAATAAATTCCACATATGATAGGAAAAAAAAAGGGCAGTTGACCCAGGCTATGCTCTTGCTTAGTTGCTACCACAGGTCTTCATTTTATTTTAAATAGCAAATGAAGAGTTAAGCAAAGGGTATTTAAATAGTCTTTCATACTTTGTTTTTAAGATTTTTTGCATGTAGAGAATGTATCTTAAAAGAAAGAGTTGTGTTCTGGAGACCTGGAAACTCTGCTTATGTTCCTAGAGTTTTGGAAATTTGGACAATTGTTAAGTTGAGGGAGCCTGCTCTCAGAAAAGCATTGAATTAGCTTCTCTGAAGAGTGGACTAGATGTGAGATAATTTTTACTAACATTAACTTTCATAAATCTGTGAAATTGTTTTTGAAATTAAACCAAATGCTCTATTTTACATGGATGCACCAAGGGGAAAAAATAAAAAGGCAGTAGGGGAAAAAAAAAATGAGTGATTATAGCCAGTGCAGTGGTTCATACTTGTAATCCCAGTACTTGGGAGACTGAGACAGGAGAATCAGAAGCACAGTAACTTAGCAAGACTCTGTTTTTCAAAATAAAAAATAAGCCAGGTGTGGTGGCGCAAGCCTATGATCTTTCTTCATCTAGAGTCCCTCTTATGAACCATTTTCTCCCTAGCTTCCACATATTAGGGAGAGCATATGATTTTTTACTTTTTGTGATTGACTAATCTCACTTAACACAATGTTTTCCATTTTCATCCATTTCCCTGCAAATGACATGATTTTGTTCTTTATGGCTGAGTAAAATTCCATTGTGTACATATCCCATAGTTTTGTAATCCATTTATCTGTTGATGGACACTTGGCTGGTTCCATAGTTTGGCAGTTGTGAATTGTGTGCCTATAAACATAGATACACATGCATTGGTCTGATAGTTTGGTTTCCATTCTTTTGGGTAGATACCCAGAAGTGGTATTGCTGGATCATATGGTTAAGTTCATTCCCATTCATCTGAAAATCCTCCATACTGTTTTCCAAAGTGGTTGCACTAATGTGCAATCCCACCAACAATGTATTAGGGCTTCCGCTTCTCCACACCCTCGCCAGCATTTGTTGTTGTTCATGTTTTTTTTTATGATTGCCATTCTAATTGGGGTTAGGAGAAATCTCGAGGTAGTTTTGATTTGCATATCTCTGATTGCTAATGATGTTGAACATTCCCTCATACATTTATTGGCCATTTGTATTGATTTTTAAAAAATTAACATTTACCTACTTTTGTACAGTTCAGTCTACAAAAATAAATACTGATAGAATATTTATACTAAAGTTAATAATATCTACATATCCTGTAGAATATATAGAATTCTAAAGCTTTATCTCTGAACTTAATATCCATTCATATAACCTTCCTTCTTGTCTCTGACACTTATTCAATTAATTTTATTTCTCTTGGCATCTTTATATCCAGGCAGTCCCAGGTAGTGAATTGAGAGAGACTCTGACTTTAGAGATCTCACTCTGGCTGCCCAGTATGGGAGCCACACACCTCATGAGGCTCTTGAGACTTGAAACTTTCCTAGTCTAAAGCGAGTTGTGCCGTAAATATAAAACACTGGCTTTCAAAGACTTAAATGTTTGCATATTGATGACATGTTTGGATATATTAGATTAAATGTATCATTAATGTTAATTTTTCCTTTATGTGTGTGTGTGTGTGTGTGTGTGTGTGTGAGTGGCACATGCTACTGGAGATTGAACCCCCCAGGGGCATTCTACTCCTAAGCCATACCCCCAGCCCTTTTTATTTTTTATTTATCTTTTTTTTTTTTTCAATACTGGGGATTGAACCCAGGGGTATTCTACCTCTGAGCTACACCCTATCCCTATTTTATTCATTTATTTTATTTGGAATCACAGTCTTACTAAGTTGCAGAGACTGCGTTTGAACCTCTGATCCTTCTATCTCAGCCTCCCAAGTACTGGGAATACAAGCATGAGCCACCATGCCCGGCTTATTTCTTGTCGATTGAAACAGGGTCTCACTAGCTTGCTGCAAGTCTTGCTATGGTTGCTGAGGCTGTTCAAGGCTGTCCTCAAACCTGTGATCCTCCTGTGTCAACTTCCCAAGTACTGGGACTACAGGCTTGCACCACCACACCTGGTTTCCTGTTTCTTTTTACTAATTTAAAAATGTGTCTACTAGAAACATTTAAATTACACATATGGCCCATAATTTATTTCTGTTTTCTTTGCTGACTAAATTCATTTCAGCCCAATTATCTGCTAACTTTTATGGTAGCTGTTTAATTAGCAAGTGTTTCTTTTTAATTCATTATGTCTAGAAACCTTAGTAATGCAAAATTGTTTCCCCATATTTTGGAAACAAGGATAAAAAGTTCTCTAGGACCTTATAAATGATTTTGTTAGTAAAGAGATTTAACACAAAATATATGCTGGAGATTGTTGCAGATAATGTGATTCATTTTGAAATCTGTAAGTTGGATGATGTTTAGTCACTCTTCTGCAAGTAAATTATTTCTACAATAAGTTCTCAAGCTAGTATGTGGATGAGATTAGCTAGAGAAAAAAAAGAGTTTATTTGAAAAAAATATATTTTGCCAGGCGTGGTGGCGCACACTTGCAATCCCAGCATTTGAGAAGCTAAGACAGGAGGATTGCAGGTTTGTAGCCAGCCTCAGCTACTTAGTGAGGCCCTCTGCAATTTAGTGAGACCCTGTTTCAAAATAAATAATTAAAGATAGGATTGGGGGGTTTAGCTCACACATATGTGAGAGAGAGAGAGAGAGACTTTTCACATGTTTTCTAAACATTGAAATGTTTTTTTTCCTACATGTCCCAGTCTACAAAGGCCAAGTAAATGTCTGCCAGCCATATAAGAAAGTCTCTGCTAATGGTTATAGGGTTTCTTTCTGGGAGGATGAAAATGTTTTAAAATTTGATAGTGGTAGGCCAGTGCATAGTAACTTAGTGAGACTCCCTTCCTTCCTTTCTTCCGTCCTTCTGTCCTTCCGTCCTTCCGTCCTGATTGAACCCAGGGGTAGTCTACCTCCAAGCTACACCCCCAGTCCTATTTTTTTTTTTTTTTTTGCAGTACTGGGGATTGAACTTAGGGGCGTTCTACCTTCGAGCTATACCCCCAGCCCTATTTTTTATTCTTTATTTGAAACCAGGTCTCACTAAGTTGCGGAGTGCCTCACTAGGTAGCTGAGGCTGGCCGCGAACCCGGATCCTCCGGTCTCAGCCTCCCAAATGCTGGGATTACAAGCGTGCGCCACCACGCCCGGCTCCAGTCCTATTTTTTATTCTTTATTTTGAAACAGGGTCTCACTGAGTTGCAGAGGTCCTCACTAAGTAGCTGAAGCTGTTCGAGAACCCAGATCCTTCGGTCTCAGCCTCCCAAGTACTGTGATTACAAGCATGCGCCACCATGCCGGGCATGTGAGACACTATTTCAAAAATAAAAAAAGTCAGGCATAGTGGTGCACACTTGTAATGTCAGTACTTGGGAGGCTGAGTCAGGAGGATTGCAGGGTCAAAACTAGCCTCAGCAACTTAGTGAGACCGTGTTTCAAAATAAAATATACAAAGGGGTAGAGGTTTAATCCCCAATACAAAAGGGGAGCAGGGGTAGGGGTAGGCAGGCATATAGCTCAGTGGTAGAATGCCCCTCGGAGCAATCTCCAGTAGCAAACACACACACACACACACACACACACACACACACACACACACACGAGAGAGAGAGAGAGAGAGAGAGAGAGAGAGAGAGAGAGAGAGAGAGAGAGATGGGGAAGAAGGGAAGGAGGGAGGAGGGGGAATCAAAAGTGTTAATAGTTTGCACACCTCAACGAATATACTAAAAATCACTGAATTATATAGAAGGATAAATGTTAGGGTGTGTGAAATACATCTTAATAAAGCTGTTGTAAAAAATGCCAATTTGCACATGCATATCTGCTATAGTTGCTGTCTTAGTAGTCATTTAATGGAATTATGTGAGCAGATGCACAAAAAACAGCCATATGTTCAAGAATTATTGTGATCAGACAAAACTGGACTGTCCTTTTTTGACTTCTGTACTTGTTTCACAGATCTAGTTGAAGTTAGGGAAGCATAGTGGCCTTCTTTCATGGGTACTTATGAAGTTATTAAACAATGTATATGAAACTAATGAGATTGAAAGATTGGTTGACAGACTGCTTTATTTCATGGGTACTTATGAAGTTATTAAACAATGTATATGAAACTAATGAGATTGAAAGATTGGTTGACAGACTGCTTTATTTTCATCCATGTTCTAGTATAAAATGAATATGATATATTGAATGGTGTAGACTGTATTGATTAGGTGAGCAGGGAAAAAACACTCAATATTTGATTATTTGATGTAGAGAAGTTAATTTTTTTAAACAAACTATTTATTTATTTATTTATTTATTTTTGCAGTACTGGGGATTGAACTCAGAGGCATTCTACCTCCGAGCTATACCCCCAGCCCTATTTTTTATTCTTTATTTTGAAACCGAGTCTCACTAAGTTGCGGAGGGCCTCACTAGGTAGCTGAGGCTGGCCGCGAACCCGGATCCTCCTGTCTCAGCCTTCTGAATGCTGGGATTACAAGCATGCGCCACCACGCCCGGCTTTAACAAACGTTTTAGACAGAGTTGTTTACATCTACTCTGCATCTTGTTGGACATATCATCTGTTTCTAGCACCTTCAAATTCATCCTATAGAAACTCACGCTAACTCACAAGGAACCCAAAGAAAAGTCATAGAGTGTTTTCAACTTCAGAGAGTAAGTAGCTAAGTATGCGAAAGCCTTTTTTCCCATTTTCTGTCATCTGAAGCTAGTAACATTTGCTGACTGGTCACCAAATACCCACATAGAACAACATGCAGTAAATTTGGTGCATCTCTTTTCTCTCGATATCCCTTTCCATGTCATTTCCACAGGAGAAGTGCCAAAGCACAGAAAAAGAGCTGGACTCTGTTTACTGTCATGAGCAAAACTCTTTGTGTAGATTTTTTTCACAGCTGCTGCATTTGTCTTAATCCTTTTCCTGAGCAGTCTTGTTGCCACGGCCTTGCTCTAGGGTTGCTTTTAGCAACCTTTCTGACACAGGTTTAATGCTGATTAGTCCTCAGACAATTCTAGGGCAGGGCTCCCTGCCAGGATAAAGAATGAACAAAATCGTTTTGCACACAGGCCAGCTGCAATTGCTGCAGCTAGAGTCTGTCAAATAAGGACTATTTTCTTGTTTACCAGGATGAGGTTAAATTAGCACAGCATGAAGCAAAAAGAATAACAAAAAAAAAAAAAAAAGAAAGAAAGAAAGAAAGAAAACTAGCCATGCTGGTCAAATATAATGCAGTAAGTGGGAAATTCAGGTGATTTCCAGACAATTTGAGATGCAGAAGTAATATACTCTACCAAAATCTTGATGAAAAGTCATTTGAAAGGTCTGCTGGCTAATAATTTTAGAATTTTAGTAAAAATTATATATTTGTATAGTGCTTCAAAGCTCAGCGGTTACATTTGAGAAACATAACTTGTTCTATATATATTTAGTATGTGCTAATGCTTAGCCCTCAGCCTGACATAAGTGTAAGGGTGGACATTTAATGGGGAGAATACTGTCTTTGGGTTTTTAGAGACTTTTAATTCAGGCTACAACTGTCTTTACCCCTAGGCAAACCATAGAACTGAGTATCTGTGTCCTCCTAATGTAAAATAAGGGAGCTGGTGTTGATGGACTGTATAATCTCTTAAAAGATTATTCAAATATAACATTTTATGAAATATTCTTTATGCAGAAAATATGAGATTTTATGTGTTTCTAAAGCGGTCTCTTGTAGAGGGACTTCCAGTTTAGAGGATGAGGTAAGATGAACCATGTAATTAGAGAACATGAACGTAAGAGGACTCTAACTTCTATAGCTTCCATTTACAAGACTCCCTTTCCCTACCTCCTTCCCTTTACACTGCTCCCATTGCAGAACCTGCCTGCAGATCTTCTCTTGGGAACCCAGGCTGCTAAAAGGAATCTGTAGATAGCCAGCCTCCCTCCCTCCTTTCTTCCCTCCCTCTTTCTCTTTTTTTTGGTACTAGAGATTGGACCCAGGGGCAATCTACCTCTGAGCTACATGCCTACCCCTTTTTCTTTTTAGTTTTTTGAAACAGGATCTTGCTAAGTTGCTGAGGCTAGTCTTGAACCTGTGGTCCTTTTATCTCAGCCTTCCAAGTACTGAGATTATAGGCATGTAATCTACAACTGGCTGGTTGATACTGTATTTGTCTCCAACCAGAGAACTGAATAGTGACTGAGATCATCCAAAATGGAAGTTCAAATGCAGTGAAGAAGTGGGAAAAATAAATAACAGGCCAATGGTTCTTAATGGTTTGGGATTACTAATACAGAGAACATGTTGTACATCCTTAGAGGAAATGAATATAAAATGATACATTTTAAGCTGGGTCTGGTGGCGCACACTTGTAATTCCAGTACTTGGGAGGCTAAGACAGGAGGATCACAGGTTTGAGGACAGCCTCAGCAAGTAGTGAGAGTCTTATCAACCTAATGGGACCCTGTTTCCAAATAAGAAATAAAATAAGTCTGGGGATGTAGTTCAGAGGTAGAATGCCCCTGTCATCAAAAAGAACAAATTTCAGGAATACTGCACAAGCACTAAGGGTTCCCTGTACCCCTAGTTTTCATATTCATACTTCTGTGTGAAAAGCAAGCAAGTGTATATTTCTGAAAGGATAGTTTTTTGTTTTTTTGTTTTTTTTTCGGTACTGGGGATTGAACTCAGGGGCATTCTGGGGATGTAGTTCAGAGGTAGAATGTACTGTCATCAAAAAGAACAAATTTCAGGAATACTGCACAAGCACTAAGGGTTCCCTGTACCCCTAGTTTTCATATTCATACTTCTGTGTGAAAAGCAAGCAAGTGTATATTTCTGAAAGGATAGTTTTTTGTTTTTTTGTTTTTTTTCGGTACTGGGGATTGAACTCAGGGGCATTCTACCTCGAGCTATACCCCCCACCCTATTTTTTATTCTTTATTTTGAAATAGGGTATCGCTAAGTTGCGGAGTACCTCACTAGGTAGCTGAGGCTGGCCTCAAACCCGGATCCTCTGGTCTCAGCCTCCTGAATGCTGGGATTATAAGCGTGGGCCACCACGCCCGGCTTCTGAAAGGATAGTTTTAATGTTTATATTTAATTTTTTTTTTTTTTTTTTTTTTTTGTGGTACTGGGAATTGAACTCAGGGGCATTCTACTTCCGAGCTACACCCTCAGTCCTATTTTTTATTCTTTATTTTTGAAACAGGGTCTCACTAAGTTATGGAGGGCCTCACTAAGTAGGCTGGCTGAGAACCTGGATCCTCCAGTCTGAGCCTCCCAAGTACTGGGATTACAAGCCGGGCGTGGTGGCGCACGCTTGTAATCCCAGCATTTGGGAGGCTGAGACCGGAGGATCCGGGTTCGCGGCCAGCCTCAGCTACCTAGTGAGGCACTCCACAACTTAGTGAGACCCAGTTTCAAAATAAAGAATAAAAAATAGGGCTGGGGGTGTAGCTCGGAGGTAGAACGCCCCTGAGTTCAATCCCTAGTACCGCAAAAAAAAAACAAAAACAAAAAACCAAAAACAAGTGTGTGCCACCATGCCTGGCCATTCAGAAGTTTTAATACTCTTCAAAGCAGCTAAGTTATAGAGCTCAAGAGTGAGATTATCATTAGCCCATATGCTTAGAGTAGTAAACTTTCCTTCGAGAGTTGGTACTTCATAGTTAATAGTACTTAACAAAGTAGTTAATTGAATGGGATCTTCAATCTGGACATGATAGCACATGCCTATAATCCTAGTACTTGGGATGCTGAGACAGGAGGATCACAGATTCAAGGCCAGCCTCAACAACTTAGTGAAAGCCTGTTTCAAAATAAAAAGGGCTTGGATTATATGGGGGTGTAACTCAATCCCCAGTATCAGAAAAAAAAGGGAGGGGAGGGGATCTGAGTATAGAACATATGTTATATTTTCATAGAGTGGTAAAAAACAGGCATTTATAATCTCCTTTACTGCCCCCTTGCCTCGATCTCCCAAGTATCTGGGACTTTTAAAAGCATGCACCATCACACACTCAACTTCAGAATGTAATTTTTTTTTTCCAGTACTGGGGATTGAACTCAGGGGCATTCTACCCCCGAGCTACACCCCCTGCCCTATTTTTTATTCTTTATTTTGAAATAGGGTCTCACTAAATTGCCACACTAAGCTGGCTTTGAACCTGGATTCTCCGATCTCAGCCTCCCAAGTACTGACATTACAAATGTGCGCCACCTAGCCCAGCTCAGAATGTAATTTTTAAAATATACTTATTTTTCTGTAGAAGTTTCAGATTTTTGAAAAAATTGAGAAGATAGTCTGAGTTCCAATATACTCTTCCCTCACATAGTTTCTCCTGTTATTAACATTTTAACTAATATGATACATTTGTTACAGTTAATGAGCCAATATTGGTGTATTGTTGTTAACTAAAATCTGTGCCCTATTTAAATTTCCTTAGTTTTTACTTAACATCATTATTCTCTTGGAGGATCCCATCCAATCTATCACATTGCATTCAGTTGTCATGTCTCCTTAGGTTCCTTTTACCCTGCAACAGTTTATCAGACTTTTGTTGTTTTTTGATCTTCAGCAATTTTGATGAGTATATATCAAGAATATATAGGTTGCTCTCCTTGGAATTGGATGTTACACTCATGATTAGACTAGGGTCTTAAAGGAGTGTATGCTAAGACTGTATTTAACATCATAAGAAATTGCCAAACTGTCCTACAAAGTTGTCTTACCACTTTGCATTCCCACCAACAATGAATGAGCATTCCTGTCATTTTACATCCTTGTCACTGGTATGGTCAGTTTTTTGGACTTCAGCCATTCTAATAAGTGTGCAGTGTTGGGATACAATTTTTAAAGCTGGCCATTTAGTCTAAACTGTCATACTTTACAATATCTTACTATAGAAACACTTTTCTTTATATTCCTCTTGAAATTAGCCCTAAGAAGAGGATATATGTGCTTTTCCCCATACAAATAACTGTTAAAGATGCTTTAGTTACATTCCACTGGCTATGTTAAATTACCTACCTCTTTGCTTTCTTATTACTAATACCTTATAAACTGCATTCCAGTGATGTTAAGCTATATACTTTTTTGATGTTAATGTCTCATGTTTAATTGCTTTTGTCTATTTTTTCTGATTTTCCATTCTTCAAAGTCATTTTCACTTTTTTGTTTGTTTTTCTTTGTTTATAAAGCTTTTTTGTTTCTGTTACATTATGTAGTTTTGTACCAATGGCTAGAAGCAGATCGTCATGGCAAGAGCCAAGATGCTGCAAATACGACTTCAGGTAAAAATAAGTTAAAAAAAAGGTGGGGTGTTGGAAATCATTATTTTAATTCACCCCAAGCCCATTATAGATGATTTATAAAGACTTCATTTGCTTCAATCCTTAAAAAAAGTGTATTCACTAGATTTTAAGCTGTCTTGGCATATATTTCCTACTTTCTTAGGAGGAAACACTTGATTACAGCTTGAATTTAGTATGTTACTTGGAAATATTACTTGCAGTTAATTTTATATAAAGTTATAGCAGGGATATTAATATTTGAGCTAATTTTTTGGGTGGTATTGGGGATTGAACCCAGGGCTTCACAAGGATATTAATATTTGTACAAATTTATAATCCTTGTTTGTTTCAGGATGATATTTAAAAGATAAATTGTAGTTGGGTGTGGTGGCGCACACTTGTAATCCCAGCATTTGGGAGGCTGAGACCGGAGGAACCAGGTTCGCAGCCAGCCTCAGCTATCTAGCGAGGCACTCCGCAACTTAGTGAAACCCTGTTTCAAAATAAAGAATAAAAAATAGGGCTGGGAGTATAGCTCTGGGGTAGAATGCCCCTGAGTCCAACCCCCAGAACTGCAAAAAAAATAAAAATAAAAAAATAAATTGTAGCTTAAATAAAAGATATTTATGTATTATTTTTATTTCCTGGGAATCCAAATTTTCAGACCTAGTTATTTTTTCTGCTTAGTCCTAGCAATAAATTCTAAGTTTAGAGATTTATAAACATGCATTCAAAATGAGAAGAGTAAATTGTTTCCCTAACTCCCAGGCCCAAGAGGTATCTCTAAAATTCTCTTCTTTTTCTGGTACTAGTAGGAATAACTGCATCCACTTATTTCTAAATCTTTAACAGTGATATCAGAATTTCTAAATAGTTGATTCTTTCCATAGTTTCCTTCAAAATAATATTTGTCAAGACAGCTTATATATTTAATGATGATCTTTCCTATGAATCCCCCTTTTAACAGTATAGGGGTGGTAGTGTTGGTGATGGTGGTGGTGGTATAGAGGTGGTGGTATAGAGGTAGTGGTATAGAGGTGGTGGTTGTGGTGATTTTGTTTTCCATTTGTTCGATTGTTTCATGGCTTTTATATTTTTGTGAAATTCTTTCTCTCTGGAAGGGACTGCCTTCTCTCTCTTGTGGATTCATTAAGAGGGTGTGGTGCTCCTTAAATAACAGAATAATTTGAGAATGGCACTGTTATGACTTTTCTGATTTATCTTCTGTCCCATTAATAACTTGATATATGAATGAAGATAATATTACTATTTTATCCAAACATGGCAGAAATTCATTAAAAGGTAAGTGTTGCAATGAGTTCTGCTCCTACACTATTTTATATTTTACTAACATTTATAGATGATGATAACAAGCAATTCTAGTCTTTGATGGTGGGCAGAGGAGAGGGCATCTTTTTCTTTAAATGGTACTAGAGATTGAACGCAGGGGCATTCTACCTTTAAGCTACACCTCCAGTCCTTTTATTTTTTGTTTTAAAACAAATTCTCTCTAAGTTGCTGAGGCTGGCCTCAAATCTGCCATCTACCTTTCTTAGCTTCCCAAGTACTAGAATGATAGGCAAGCACCACCATGCTGGGCAGGAAAGGGTTTCTTATGGCTCTATATTATCTAAAGATGTATTTGTTGCTGCATCTGTAGCATAGAGAGCAACATAGACTTAGAACTAGGAGGGAATTTTTTTCTGGGATTTTAAAGTGAAGTGAAATATAACTTTTTTTTTTTCTCACAAAGAAGTGAACAATACTTGTAATCCCAGCATTCGGGAGGCTGAGACCGGAGGATCCGAGTTCGAGGCCAGCCTCAGCTACTTAGTGAGGCACTCTGCAACTTAGTGAGACTTGGTTTCAAAATAAAGAATAAAAACATAGGGCTGGGGGTGTAGCTCCGAGGTAGAATGCTCCTGAGTTCAATCCCCAGTACCGCAAAAAAAAAAAAAAAAAGAAGTGAACAATATAAGAATTCATAGTGTTCATGTGAACATCTAGTGTCATCATTTAACATCAGAGCACCATCATTTACCCCGAAATCAGCAGTTCTGAACATTGGCTCTGTTCTTTAGCTATTCTGACTCAAGGATAGTTTCACATTTCTCCATTGACTTGGTGTTTCTGTAACTTAGAAGCATGATGAAAAACTGAAATAGTTTTTCTTTTTTTCTTCTTCTTTGTGTATGTGTGTGTTGGCGGGCGGGGGGGTGGTGGTACTGGGAATTGAACCCAGAGGCATTCCACCTCTGAGCCATACCCCCAGACCTATTTTATTTCTTATTTGGAAACAGTCTCACTAGGTTGCTGAGAGCCTCACTAAATTGCTGAGGCTGTCCTTGAACCTGCTATCCTCCTGTCTCAGCCTCCTAAGTACTAGGATTACAAGCGTGCACCACCATGTCCTGCTAGAAATAGTTTTTCTTTTGGACGTGAAACCTTTCAACTCTTAGAAGATGAAGTGTGGAATAGAAAGACATAGAGGTGTGGCTCTTGCCTAAATAAGCCTGAGGAAGCCAAAGGAAAAATGATCATTAGCCAAGGATATCAATTAGAAACAGTAGTTTAGTTGCTTGGGCAAATATATTTAAATTTTGTGCCCTTATTAAAAAAAGCCCTATGTATTTCATTGCTGTCTTCAACAAAATTTTAGATTGTGACTTCTCTCCTGTGATCTGTTAAGTTTTGCATTCGAAGGTGTTATGGTATGTTGTCTTATTTTTACCCAAAATGGAAATTAAATCTAACAAGGGATCAAAGTATGACTTATAAGTCAGATTGTTTTATGATATTAATTGTGAAAATACTGAAGAATGACATTTATATTTTGCTATAACAGCTAGTGTTATACACTTAATTAGAACTTAAAAAGTAGAAAAACATAGGAGACAGGATGAATTTGCTCCATGGTCTTCTAATTTCTTTCTTTTTTTTTTTTTTTTTGCAGAACTGGGGATTGAACCCAGAGGCATTCTACCTTTAAGCTACATCCCCAGCTCTATGTTTTAGTCTTTATTTTGAAACAGGGTCTCACTAAGTTGAGAGAGCCTCACTAAGTAGCTGAGGTTGGCTGTGAACCTGCGATCCTCCTGTCTCAGCGTCCCAAGTACTGGGATTACAAGCGTGCATCCCCATGCCAGGCTGTCTTCTAATTTCTTGATCTCAACTTTTTGACATTGCAAGTTTAAGATCCATCCACATTAAAGTATTTTAGGAAACTGAGGCATTTGGAAATAACAGGTTCTATGGGTATTAATTTGGTCTAGGAGATGAAAACACTGACCTGACAGCTGTTATTGAATTTTATATATAAAATAAAGTGTGGTGTACTGTTATCTTTCCAGAATTTTGACAGGTCATGAATTTGACTTAGAATAGTTCATTTCTTTGAAAAGGCTAGTGTGTTTAATGTGTTCTGTCCACTTAACTGGACAACTCAGCAATAATTTTTCTTTCTTTTTAAATTTATTTATTTATCTTTTTATTTTGTGGTGCTGGGGATGGAATGCAGGGCCTTCACAAATGCTAGGCAAGCACTGTACCAGTGACCTGCATCGCCAGACCCTCCTAGCAATGATGTTTCCAATTGTGTTAATTCTATTAATGAGTATGAGTATTAATGTTAATGAGTATGGATATAGAATCATTTTATTAAAGTTTTTGTGGAACCTGAAACAAAACTGCCTCTTCAGTACACTGGAGCATTTTATAAAATGTTAGGATCATAAGAGTATGATTAGCTTAAATCAAAATGTTTCTTTAAGCTGAGTGGTGGCACACACTTGTAATCCCAGTACTTGGGAATCTGAGACAGGAGGATCACAGATTCAAAGACAGCCTCAGCAAATAGTGAGACTGTCATCAACTTGGTGAGATTCGGTTTCAAAATAAAAATAAAATCAGTCTGGGGGTGTAGCTCAGAGGTAGAACATCCCTGAGTTCAATCCCCAGTACAAAAATAAAAATGTTTCTTTAGTGAGTTAAATGTTTCTAGATAAAAGGCTTTTTTTTTTTTTTTTTGGTGGGGGAGAGGTGGTAGTAGGAATTGAATCCAGGGTTATTCTACCTCTGAGCTACACCTCCAGCTCTAGTTTTATTTTATTTTAATTTTATTCAGAAATAGGATCTTGCTAAGTTGCTAAGACTAACTTTGACCTGTGATCCTCCTGTCTCAGTCTCCCAAGTACTGGGATTACAGGTGTGTGCTACTATGCCCAGCATATTAAAGTTTTTTTTATCATCATATGTTGAAATGAGTACAATTAGCCGGACATGGTGGCTCATGCTTGTAATCCCAGTACCTGGGTGGCAGAGACAGGAATGGATTGCAGGTTTGAGGAGAGCCTCCACAACTTAGTGAGACCCTGTTTCAAAATAAAGAATAAAATAGGGCTGAGGGCATATTTCAAAGGTAGAATGCTGGGGGTGGGGGCAGAAATAAGTACAATAATTATGTTACAACAATGGTAATACTACCATATCTTGGTATTTATTTATTTATTTATTGCGGTACTGAGGATTGAACCTAGGGTTCTACCTCTGAGCTATACCTTCAGCCCTATTTTTATTCTTTATTTTGAAACAGGATGTCACTGAGTTGTATAGGGCCTCACTAAGTTGCTGAGGCTGTCCTGGAACCTGCGGTCCTGTCTCAGCCTCCTAAGTACTGGGATTACAAATGTATGCCACTACGCCTGGCTTCATTGAAGATTTTTAAACTCAAAATATTAAAAGTAGAACTTGCATCAGATTTCAACATTATCAGTAAATAGACCTACAAAATAAATATAAAACTATGACCTGCCTTTTAAAAGGTTCTACATATTAACTAATTATTGTTTGTTTTAGGTGAAAATTTTGACCAGAGTCCTTTGAGAAGAACATTCAAATCCAAAGTTCTGGCTCACTATCCTCAGAATATAGAATGGAATCCCTTTGATCAAGATGCAGTGAACATGGTATGCATTTTTTCCTTCCCATTCTCTCTTTAGCTTTCCTTTTATTAAGATGACAACAGTGACTCTATTGTGAATGTCTACCTTCTTTAATCCTTTAAACAATTCTATAAAAAATAAAATATTGTCCATGTTTTACAGATGTTGGAAGTTGAAGCTTAGGAAAGTTATTTGCCTAGGGTTTCACAGCCAATAAGTTTGTAAAACAGACCCTGAAAGTTCATTCTATTTCCTACTAGTAAGCTCTGTTGTAGGTTTGTATTAATTAATACATAGATGTACTTTGATAAATAGTGTTATTCCTCAGATAACTTGATGGAAGGAGCATGGTTACAGTTTTTGTTTTATTGTTTGTTTATTGATTGATTGATTGTACTAGGCAGTAAACCCAGAGGCATTCTACCTTTGAGCTATACCCCCAGTCTAATTCTATTTCTTATTTGGAAACAAGGTCTCACTAGGTTGATGAGAATCTCACTACTTGCTGAGGCTGGCCTTGAACCTGCGATCCTACTGTCTTAGCCTACCAAGTACTGGGATTACAGGTGTGTGTGGCCATGCCTGGCTCTATAGTTTTTGTATTTCAAGAAATGTAGGAAGGAAACCAGGCGTGGTGACACATGCCTGTAATCCCACCATGTCTAGCTTGTATCTCAGTTTTGATTTTGCATCAGAAATGATATGAGTCACACTAGGCCCTTAATGGTATTTCTGCGTTACAGTGAAGCCTTTCCATCCTGGGCTTGCTGGAGAGTTAGCATCATGCTTTTTTAAGGACAAATGCCTAAAGCACTTGGTACTTCGCCTTTGATTTTTTTTTTTTTTTTTTTTTTTTGTGGTACTGGGGATTGAACCTGAGGCATTCTGCCTCTGAGCTACACCCTCAGCCCTATTTTTTATTCTTTATTTTGAAACAGGGTCTCACTAAGTTGCAGAGGGCCTCACTAAGTAGCTGAGGCTGGCTGCGAACCTGGATCCTCTGGGCTCAGCTTCCCAAGTACTGTGATTACAAGTGTGCGCCACCACACCTGGCTCGATTTTGATAGCAAAATGTAGTTGTTTTCCCAAAGTTACCCAATACCAAAATAACTAGAGATGCCATCTATTGAAAGTTAATACTGTAGATGCCTAGCATAATATTTGGTGAAAATAGTATTAAAGATATTAGGTAGAACACAGCTGTTAATTATCTTCACTTGATCTTAGCCAAAAGGCCAAGAAGTGATATTAGTTATCTTTATGAGACTTACTGGAGCCTAAAAAACCATCTGATTAAAATAGTTAACAAATAGCCGGGCATGGTGGCACATACTTGTAATCCCAGTACTTGGGAGGTTGAGACTGGAGGATCCGTATTCGTAGCCAGCCTCAGCTACTTAGTGAGGCCCTCCGCAATTTAGTGAGACCCTGTTTCAAAATAAAGAATAAAAAATAGGGGGCCGGGCGTGGTGGCGCACGCTTGTAATCCCAGCATTCGGGAGGCTGAGACCGGAGGATCCGGGTTCGCGGCCAGCCCCAGCTACCTAGTGAGGCACTCCGCAACTTAGTGAGACTCGGTTTCAAAATAAAGAATAAAAAATAGGGCTGGGGGCGTAGCTCGGAGGTAGAATGCCCCTGAGTTCAATCCCCGGTACCGC
>PVLC010019706.1:9299-30318 GCA_004027655.1 Graphiurus murinus
GACTCAATTTTCTGATCCCATCTTTAGACAAATATGGACATTCAAATATCATAGACCACACATCCTGGATAAAGATATCATGAGGATATTTTGCAGGCTGAACACTTCTGAGAAAATCTTTAAAACCAGGAATCTCATCCATGTGGACAGAAAATGATAATCCTCCACCAAAATATTTATAACTTTGACTTTGTCCAAATGGTAATGTAGTTATATCCCAATCAGAGGTTGTGACCCAGATTTTACCAAATAGATCATTGCAAAAAATGTTATATACAAATCTCAGAAGAGAATATGTGTCACCAAATACAACACTGACTTTTATAGATGAGAATCTTGTAGTAAATATGTAACTGTCAATTGTGTTCTCAGCAGGAAAGTCTGGAATCCTTTCTGCAAATGCAACACACAGTCCATTGTTGGCCATTTCTTGTGTCATGTCCCTGAGGAATATCTCTCCCCTGATGTCATCTGGAAACACAAGGCCAACCCAGACCCAACCAAAATGTAGTAAAAGTCGAATAATCCCCTGATACAGAGCTGTAGAATCCCTCTGAAACTGGTAAAGAGACCGGAGCTGGACTCTGTCCCTGAGACTGAGGTCAAAGGGACCATAGCTGATCTAAATAGAACACAGAGTTACTGCTTACACAAAATTATGATGTTTATTCATCAATAATGTGATTTATTCTATCTCTTATACACACAGTGGAAGAAATAAAACAAATAAATCACTTTATGAAGAATATTAATTTATTTTATATCACCCATAACGTAATTTCCACTTCTTACATTTTGTATACTGTTTTTATACCTTTTAAACATATACCAGGAGGACAGAAAATTTTAATTTACTCTTCCCATTCTAGTAATGCAAATATAATTTACAATTTTGAAATTTTTGATATTGAGCTCCATTCTTTTTGATCACAGAAGTAATGAAATATTAATGCTCTAGATATTTTTCTATAAGTAACAAATATATAATCAATCAGAAAAAATTTTTAAACATTTAATCAAATATATAATCAATCAGAAAAAATTTTTAAACATTTAATAATTCACAATAGAAAAAAGATTATTTCACCTAGGCATCTCTGTGCTTTCCAGTTACCTTTAGAATAGATATGCAACTATCCCTAAATGAAGCATAAAGGGCTGTTTATTTTCTCGTCCCTTCCTTTTTATTTTCATTCTCTATTGAATACCCTCCAGCTACCCTTATTTTATTTCCCTATATCATATAAATGTCATAAACCTCAACTGAGTTGACTATACTACTATGACTACATGTTTCATAAATTTCCCTCTGAGTCTACTCTATCAGATGTCCTCAGGTTTTTTTCACCTTGAACAATTATTTCACTGATGACTAATTTGTTAATTAAAATGGACATTTCTAGATATCATTTCACTTAGTTTACAAGTTGGCTTAAAACGGCTGATTACTCTTTTTTTTTTTTTTTTTTTTTTTTTTTTGCGGTACTGGGGATTGAACTCAGGGGCATTCTACCTCCAAGCTATACCCCCAGCCCTATTTTTTATTCTTTATTTTGAAACCGGGTCTCACTAAGCTGCAGAGTGCCTCACTAGGTAGCTGAGGCTGGCCGCGAACCCGGATCCTCCGGTCTCAGCCTCCCGAATACTGGGATTACAAGCGTGCGCCACCACGCCCAGCTCTGATTATTCTTTTTAATGAAATGTGTTTCTTAATGAGTTTTTAGCACTCCTTTTCCTTAGTTGATTTCTAGGATATGTCACACATTATCATTGTACTTTCCTGAATTTTACACATCTCCTTAAGCTCCCAACATCAAAATACCCTATGGATGACAATAGGATATTTTCTCTTTTTTCAAAAATACACATTTTCTAAATGATATTTCAAATGTATATATCTGCATAGAATGGAACCAAATCCATATATCCAACTTCTTGCCAGGAATTTAGACACTCTACACCTATTATGAAAATATGAATTTTGGAATTAAATTATCAGCACAGTGGAGTGGCCACTATTGAGCCACTTATGCTGAGCAGGGTATACTAGCACTGAGGCATCTAATGACCTCCTGCAAACCCAGCGACCAGATGTGGAGTAGGTGACTACAGAATTCCACACTCTAATTAAGTGGCAGTGACTGAAATGCCTGCAATGACCAGCTTAAGCCTAGCACAGGACACCCCAGCTCACATCTTCCTCAAGAGCCAGCGTAACACTAAATTAAATTGGATCAGAGGTGAATAAGCAGAAAGGACTGCTATACACCAAGGATAAACTTATCTAGAGCTGCTAAAAGAGATAGCTTAACACGTCCCACATAGAGGTTTAAAAGCACAGAGGACATAGGCTGTTCTACTCATGCCTCTTACATGAGTAGAACAAATCCCAAATAACAGAAGCAACAAATGAACCTTAGAAGTCAACACCTGAAATCCAACAATGACACCACTTCAGCAGGCAGAAGAGCCCTAGAATAATCACAACACAGTACAAGAATGCATAGTACATAACTTAGAAATAAAAATTATGACAG
The DNA here is from genome assembly GCA_004027655.1 of Graphiurus murinus. Classification (NCBI taxonomy): domain Eukaryota; kingdom Metazoa; phylum Chordata; class Mammalia; order Rodentia; family Gliridae; genus Graphiurus; species Graphiurus murinus. The sequence goes on from PVLC010019706.1 coordinate 11,837, forward strand.
CATAAATATAACATCGACTAGATTTGAGCCAATTATAAAAAAGACAACCTAAGAATAATAGGGATAGAAGAGGAATTAGAAGTTGAAACTCATAGAATCAACAATCTTTTCAAAGAAGTAACATCAGAAAAATTTCCAAACATAGAAAGAGATGTTGACACACACATACAGGAAACATATAGAATCTCCTCTAGACAAGGTCAAAAAAAAGGTTCACCATGCCACGCAACATTCAAATTGACTAATGTAGAGACCAAGGAGAGAATTGTAAAGTCAACAAAAGTAAAAGACCAAGTGACATTTAGAGGCAAACAAATTAGAATCACTCCAGACCTCTTAAACCCAGTCATGAAAGCCAGGAGGTCCTGAAGCAACATATTCCAAACTCTGCATAAAAATAACTTGCAGTCAAGATTTTTCTACCCAGCAAAACTACCTATCAAAATTGAAAGGGAAATAAAATCCTTCCATGATAAACAGAAGCTGAAAGAATTTATGTCTTCCAAACCAACACTACAGAAAATACTCAAAAGTTTTATGCTCCAAATGTATGTGCAGCCACTTCCATAAAAAAACACTTCATGATGTAACATCATACATAGATCACAATACAATAATATTGGGAGACTTTAATGATTTCTCACATCACATTGAATGCTTGTGAGTATGCTGGATGGATGAATAGTTTTTTTCCTTAAACATTTAAAGATAAAAGAAGAAAAATCATTAAAGCACAAAGTAAAGATGAAAATATGATATAGGAAATGAGAAAGTTATTAGAAAACTATTTAATAGATGAAAATAAACAATTTTCAATCTACCACAAGCCTTAAAAACATGAATGAATTTGGCTCAGACATTTCATTATGAAAGAAATATTTAAAGGCAGTTATCAGTCAAGATTGCAACTGAGAGAAACATCTCACCTCAGGCACTGCAAAACTCAAATCAAAACTGCCATAAAAAGCCGGGCGTGGTGGCGCACACTTGTAATCCCAGCATTTGGGAGGCTGAGACCGGAGGATCCGGGTTCGCGGCCAGCCTCAGCTACCTAGTGAGGCACTCCGCAACTTAGTGAGACTCGGTTTCAAAATAAAGAATAAAAAATAGGGCTGAGGGTATATCTCGGAGGTAGAATGCCCCTGAGTTCAATCCCCAGTACCGCAAAAAAAAAAAAAAAAAAAAAACTGCCATAAAAGTAACTTCTTGATGGAAGAAAAAGCACCAAAAAAGTGAACAAAGTAATGAAAATTAAAATGCAGCTGAACAAAACTCAGAAAGCAGAACAGTAAAGGAGAGGAACTCTGTTCAGGATAGTACTTGAGGCTCTAGGCAGAGCAATAAGGCAAGAGAAGGAAATCAAAGGCATACAAATAGAAAAAGAAGAACCAAAACTATCTCTTTTTGCAAATGACATGATGCTATATTTAGAAGACCCAACAATCAAAAACCTTACAGAAATGATAAAAAAAATTCAGCAAAGTGTCTGGATACAAAATCAATCTTAAAAAATCAGAAGGTTTCCTATATGCCAATCATAAATCTGCTGAAAACGAAATGCAGAAAACAATTCCACTCTCTATAGCACCCCAACGATAAAATCCTATGGACAAACCTAACCAAGGAGGTTAGAACTAGAAAAATCAGTACTTAAATTCATTTGGAATAACAAAAAGCCCAGAAGGAAAATATCATATGTTCTCCCACTTCACTAGAAAGTGGATCATAAGAGGGACTCTAGATGAAGGTGGAGAAACTTTAGATAAGCAAAGAAGATGACTTAACTGAAGGTGATGGGAGGGGGAACACCCTAATTCATGTACATGATATATTTTCCCAAACTATCAAAGTCAATCAGTAAACTGAACTTGAGAAGGAAGGAAGTAGGAGGAAATGAGGTAGGAATTGGGGAAGGTTTAAATGAGAAATGTGTGCATGAATGGCTCTACCATCTTGTACTAACAAACATGTATGATTACAATGCACCAATTGTTTTAATTGTAATTGTACAAATTGTTTTAATTTAATTTGACATTAGAGACAGTAAATATTTTCAGTAAACTGAAAAATATTTTGGAGAAGACACATGGATTTTAAGTAGACATAAGTGAAATTTGTGGCATATATTATCATACTGTTATGTTTAACCTTAAATGTCAGAATTTTTTGCTTACCTGTGGCACACCGTAGAGACTTAACAGTTGCGAACTCTGAATTGATATTGCTGTTGAAATGCCTCCTATCACAGCCATCAGCTTTCCTTTCTTTTCTGACATGCAGTTATAGTTAGGAACCGGAGGACTCTTTCCTGAAAGCAAAGACATGGAACTCTCCATGGCTTTTATCTCCATAAAGTCAACATTGAAGATATAGAAGCCCAGAGACATATTGAATAACATACTCAGGTCCTTGTTGATTTGATCCACAGTATAAATCATGGCCAGCAAGTGCTGGTAATTCTTAGAAAAATCCCTAGAATGAAAAGGTGAAAATATAATTCTTTGTCAAAAAAGAAAAGTCATGCAAAAAATGCACATGGAGATCTAAGAAATGAATAGGACATTGTATGTTGAAAATGTTAAGAAATTTGGTGCCAAAAAACAAGGAAAAAGAAAAATCAAACTGGCAGTCTTCTTTATCATCAACTTTACAATTTTATCTTTTCATGTGCAACTTGAGTATGGGAAAATAAGATCAGGGAATATAACAAATGTAAAATAAGAGGTATTAACATTTAGAATTTTATGTTTTATGTTATGAATTACAAGACATATCTCAAGAAAAACATTTTGCTAGATTACCATAGCAATCACCAAAAGTGGCATGCAATAAACAAATTAAAATGGATATAAGTTGAAAAGATGCTTTACATCTTTTCTCAGAGGAAAATAATTTTCAACATCAGAGTACCTTTTAACCATATTGTGCTATATAGAAAATCCATTTACTTACGTAAAAACAAAATGTGGCCAATAGATTGTATCCAGAAACCTAAACATGTATCTGCTATCACCAAGTGTAGCTCTTAGAGAAAAGAGTCCACCAATAATGAAATCCCCATCTTGAAGGTAGCCAGGAATGGTAGGTATATTTAATGAAAAGGCAGAACTTTGTTCCTGGAATACAAAGATAATAATGAGCAGAGGGAAAATAACAGGCAATTTCATATTGACATTGATAAATATTACTGTAATTGATAAAGCCTAAAAAATATATTCTATTGTCGATCTTTCAGTAACTAATCAATGCTAACAGTATGTGAGAAAACTGTATTTGAAACACATGCCCCCTCCAGTCAATGTGGGGACAGTTTATAAAGCATTTGCTTGGATCTGATGCAAGAGTGCCAGGTGTAAACAGAGCTTTGTTTTCTTGAAGTGTCTTTGATCTGCATCTGCTGAGCCCTCAATTCCTGGTCCATTCATACAATTAGTGTCAGTCTCCAAGGGTCACAACTCTATAACTTTATACCTGGTACCTGATTCTCCTAAGAAAAACATATTATCAAAAACAATTTTTCAATAATAAAAATCTCCTATGGGTTTTGTATCCTCAGTGGGTTCAGGGTGATTAGAGTTGCCAAAATAACTATCATGAAACTATGCCCTCGTGGGTCAGGAAGCTTTATTCAAATGATGTCTACATTATTATTGAATATTTCATGAGATAGGAAGTCACAGACATCGGGAAGGAGGATATCAAAGGGCACAGGTGCTTCATTTGAGTTGCAATGATTTAATACTTTAATAATCAGAAATGAAACAAAAGGGGTACTACTCACTATTCACCCATCCAGCAAGTGCACAAGCATATGAGTATTTGTGTCCAAGAATCAAAGTTTTTGAATTGATTAGTTTAAAGTCTCTATTAAATATTCAAGTTTAATTGCCTGGTTAGCTGTTGTATATATGGATATATGGTTTGGGTTAAATTCCAGGTTTAATATATACATTTGAAACATCATTTAGAAATGTGTGTTTGTGGTAAAAGGGAAACAATCCAAGTCTAAGCCATGGGGTATTCTGATATTAGAAACTGCAAGAGATGTGAAAATTTCTGTAAAGTAAAGTGATAATGTGTACCACAAAGCAATTGAGGAAAGGGAATTCTGGACTAATTAAGTAAAATGTTATGAGGAAAAAAGAATGAACAACTGTTTTAAGCCAATAGTAGATTTAGTGAAATAAATATTGGTAAATGGTCATTTGAATTAGAAAATCATTTATTAGCCACTTAGTTTTTAAAAGACTAAAGAGCATGGGTATATCAGAGTAAGCTTGAGAGGGAATGTCAAGAGACACGTAGGAAATGCAGCATCTTTCTTTTAGTATATCTTTAGAAGGAATAAAAATGTCAGGCATGGTGATGCACAGCTCTAATCCCAGTACTTGGAGGCTGATTCAAGATGACAGATTTGAATAGAGACTCAGCAACTTCGTGAGTCCCAGAATCAACATAAAATATAAAAGGACTTGGGGATCTAGCTAAGAGAGTGAATTTTTCTAGGTTCTATCCCCACTACCAATAAATAAATAAATAAATAAATAAATAAATAAATAAATAAATAAATAGAAACCTGGTATGCAAAAGTGAAAAGTTGAAATTACAAAATGAGTAATATGTAATGAATTGGTATTTCTTCATAAATTGATTTATTAAATTGTTTTATTTCTTCCATAACATATATATTATGATAAATTAAATTGTTTCTGAATAAAAATAAAAAATTTTGTTTAAGCAGTAGCTTTGTGTTTTATTTAGATCAGCTATGGTCCATTCAAATTCAGTCTCAAGAACATAGTCGAACTCCAGTCAATTTACCAGTTTTCCAAGGACTCTGCAGCTTGTATCAGGGGGGTTATTTGACTTTTGCTGCATCTTGGTTGGGTCTGGGTTGGCCAGGGGAGAAATATTCCTCGGGGACATGACACAAGAAGTGGCCAACAATGGACTGTGTGTTGCATTTGCAGAAAGGATTCCAGTGTTTCCCACTGAGGATACAGTTGAGAGTTACATTTTTATTGAAAGATTCACACCTACAAAATTCATTGTTGTATTTGGGTCTTTATTTATTTTATTTTATTTTATTTTTTTTGCGGTACTGGGGATTGAACTCAGGGGCATTCTACCTCCGAGCCATACCCCCAGCCCTATTTTTTATTCTTTATTTTGAAACCGAGTGTCACTAAGTTGTGGAGTGCCTCACTAGATAGCTGAGGCTGGCCGCGAACCCAGATCCTCCGGTCTCAGCCTCCGGATGCTGGGATTACAAGTGTGCGCCACCACGCCCGGCTGTATTTGGGTCTTTAGAGGTGGGACATTTAAGAGTTTTCTTCTCTATTTCAGAAGGGTAATTTCATCAGTAAAGTCTTCTTCCCTGGCAGGTTTTGTTTAGTTTTTCTTTTCCACATTAAACATATCATCTCGTTTTCTCATGAGCGATGATTTTCTGCTTAGATATCTGCTGATAGTCTAGGTATTATTTTCTTTTGTGTGACTGCTCTTTTTCTTCTGGCTACTTTCAAAATTCTCTCTAACTTTGAAAATTTCATTATAAGGTGACTCAGGGAAGTTTAACTTGGGATGAATCAAAATATACATGTCAAAACATTCATGTGCATAGATGTGCAGATTTCTGTACTATTCCTCAGGATTGGAAGCATTCCACAGTTATTTTGTTGATTTTTTTCTGCCCCTTTCTCTGTCTCTTCTGAAATTTCCATCATTTATTAGCTCCTCTTACTGTTTCTCCATTTGTTTCCATTATGTTCTCTCTTTTTATCCTCTGAGTGGATAATTTCAAGTGATCCCTCTTTGTATCCGGAGATTTTTTCTTCTATTTTTTTGTGTGTTTGTTTGGTTTTTTTGCGGTACTGGGGTTTGAACTCAGGGGCATTCTACCTCTGAGCTATACCCCCAGCCCTAGTTTTTATTCTTTTTTTTTTAAACAGGGTCTCACTAAGTTGCAGAGTGCCTCACTAGGTAGCTGAGGCTGGCCCTGAACCCGGATCCTCCAGTCTCAGCCTCCCAAATGCTGGGATTGCAAGCGTGCGCCACCACGCCCGGCTTTCTGGTTTTCAATTAAGATGAAATTACTGTATTTTTTATTTCATTAGTTGTGTTCTTTACCTAAAAAATATCCCTGTATTTATTAATGATTTCCATCTCTATACTGAAATTTTCATTTGTAAATATGTTGTTATTTCTCTAATACTGTTGAGTTCTCTCTGTTCTCTCACAGCTTACTGAAGTTCTTCAAAATAATTATTTTGAAATATTTGTCAGGAAAATCACAGATCTCTATTTATGATGGTCAGAAAGTGTATAATCATAGTTTTCTTTTCTGTTTTTTTTTTTTATAGAATTCATACTTTCTGTTGTAATTGTTTGATATTCATTCTACATAGGTTTGTCAGTCACTTTGTGTTACTGGTATGGCAGAATACCCAATATTAAAAAATAAATATAAAGAACAAAATATTTCTTCCTTACTTGACTGAAATCTAAGAATCCATTATCAAGGAGCCAGCATCTGGTGAGGTATTTCTGCCTACATTTTTCACTGTTAGCTCCATCCATTCCTGCAGAGAGGCCAACTTGAAAGAGGTGTTGAAGGGGAACACTTTGAATAGGACAATGTCAAGCTTGACATCTTTAACTATCAGTCATTACTGAATGAAAGCAAAACCTAGGTCATGGTTGGAGAGTTCATTTTTAAATCACAGGATTCTCAGCACTTTCCTCTAAATGATGAACTGATAATGTGGGGTGAGCGCCATGATAAGGTGAGAGCCCTCTTCGGTAAGTACTGTGGTGGTATTTCTTAGAACCCAGAGCTCTCAGAGAGTAGGAATTAGGAAAGATTCTGAATGCCATTAGGCCAAGAAGCACCCTACTACGTTGTTTTTTTTTTTTTTTTTTTTTTTTTTTTTGCGGTACTGGGGTTGGAACTCAGGGGCATTCTACCTCCGAGCTATACCCCCAGCCCTATTTTTTATTCTTTATTTTGAAACCGGGTCTCACTAAGTTGCGGAGTGCCTCACTAGGTAGCTGAGGCTGGCCGCGAACCTGGATCCTCCGGTCTCAGCCTCCTGAATGCTGGGATTACAAGCGTGCGCCACCACGCCCGGCCCTACTAGGTTGTTTACTGTAATGTCAAGTATGAGAGATTTCTGGCCTCAGAATCTCTGTGAAAATTATTTACATATTTTGAAACAAGAAACAGATTGTTGTTCCTAGTTCAGATCAAATAAGTCTCTTGCCTACATGGTAGAATCACAACAATCATGCAGTTTTCTAAAATAGATGGAACCCAGAAAGTTCGTGGCATTGGTGGTAATTTTAATGCCTGAATCTGAAGAGAGAAATTGAATGAGTATTTGTGGATAAAAGTAGTCTCCTCAATTAGACATAAAAATGCAGTGTGAATTTTACTCTAATGTGCATATTTATATCACGTTCCCCTGAAAATTTCAGTGATATACTAAAAAGCTGGGTGAAGGACAGTAACAAGGAACCTTATGGCCATTAGACATTTTCCAGAATTTCAGAAGTCGTAGGTTAAGTTATGCTACATAAAGCTCAGAATCTCACACCTTGATAGCATTGCTCAATATGTTGATGGAGGAGCTTGCCCTCTTACTAGTTCTCTTACAGAGATTCCTTCTACTGATTCAGAAAAGAGCCACTGAGGAAAACCATTTAGTTGCTATTCATGTAGTCCCTGCCTAGATGGGGAGATTGCAAATGAAACAGGTAAGCATTTCTGAAAATTATTCTGCATGTGCAAAAATACATGAGACATAGCTCGACATAGATAAACCATTGGCCAAGGTAACCAAAAGAAAGAGAGAATCAAGACAAATTACCAAAATAAGAGATGAAAAATGTGATATTACCATTATCATGGGAGAGTGTGTTTTCCTAATACAGTTAGAACTTTCAGACATTTTTCTCTTCTACCACTTCCCCTTAAGATAACAAATTATCATTTATAATTTATAAAATTCATCGTCCAGCAGTTAGATCAAGAGATGAGGTTTAAATCCTAGGAACAATTGTAGTGAAAAAAGACATGAAGACATTTAGAATTATTCTTCCTGGAACATGTAGTGTAGAGAATAACATAAACTTAAAAGAGGATAGGAAATCCTGGGAAGGGAGGAGTATTTGAAATCAGATTGACAAGGAATCCTTAGTGGAGAGCCATGATTACCTAGATAGGCACTGAATAACAGGATGAATAAGGGTGAAATTACAGGTAAGACTCTCTGAAGCAGGAGACCCATTTTTCACAATGTCAGTGGGGTCTCAACGGTTTTCTGTTGCTGGATTGCTGGTCTATGCAAGGAAAAAACACCTAGGAGTTCTGCATTTCACAGAATGATGTAGTTCTCAATATTGGCCTAGTGTTTTCAACTCTCAGGTCTAACCAATGTTTTAGGAACTATGAGTCCTGCATTTTGAACAAACCAGAGGTAAGGAAAGAATATATAACTAAGAGGAATAACTATTTTCATGTCACTGACTTGGCTTTATGAGTTTTGTTCTTGAATAATGGTACACTCGTGACTTTGGACTGCAACCAATTACTTATTCTCAAATTTTTCTTGAAATCAAGGTGTTTGTTATAAAATTCTTTGATATATTTGTGTGTTCACATAAAATAAAAATATAGAGACCACATCAACTGTTATCAACATAGTCTACATTCAATTTTACAGGTTTTAAGCATACGCAGATCAGAGCAAGGGTCTCAGGACTGTAATCCTAGTATTTGAGAATCTGAAACAGGAGAATCACAAGATCAAGGCAAGACTCTCAGCAACTTGTCATGATCCTGTTTCAAAATTAAATATAATATTGGCTAGAGGTGCAGCTCAAAGGTAGAACACTCCTAAATTCAACCCCAGTAACAGTCTGAGAGGTTTGTATTCCTCAGAATCACTTAAAAATTCTCTTTTAAGCTGGGTATAGTGGCATGTGCCTGTCAGCCCAGTACTTGGAAGGGTAATACTTGAGGATCACAGTGTTGCTGTCAGCCTCAGCAATCTAAAGAGACCATCAGCAATTTGGTGAGACCATGTTTCAAAGCAACAAATGAATGAACTGGAGTGTATTTCATACTTAGAGAGCCCCTGAGATCTAACCCCATTACGGCAAAAACAAAACAAAATTACTCTAGTAGTTTCCCTAATGTAGTAACTTGTCTGTGCAGTACACAATTAGTACGTTTTAAAATATGCCAGTGTCACATTAGAAGTACTCTAGTGGTTGTGGTCAGGTGTTGCTCTCTGTCCTTCTTTGCCACACCACACAAGTGCCTTGTCCTGAGATGTGCATCACCAGCAACATGAATTTAGATTTGTTCATTTCTCCACTCTCACAGTTAACACTATGATATTCTACTTCTATAATGAAGCTTAATTTTGAGACAAATTTATACTGGTTTGGTGTCTAAATTATTATAACTATGTTAGTTCTAAGATATTGTATGATTTAAGGCAACATCAAGTGTTAGAAAAAATAGACCAAAAGGTTCAGTACTTCAAACAATAGAAGTTATCTCTTTTTTGTAACAATTAAAGTAGGTGATCTTGTTGACAAGCTATCTTTTTCAACTTACTGCTCAGTAAATCAGTACTTTTTCAGTCTCATGTCTCCACCATTTCTAAAGTCTAATTATAACCAAGCACAGAGAGTGGTGAGAGAAGATGCCACTCCTTCATCATCCTAACGCAGATATTAACGTTGCTGCTGTTTTGTTGTCAGGGATGATCTCATGGCCCCATTTAGAATCTAGAAGTCCCTGACAACTTGCATGAGGGAGAGTTCTCGGAAGAAACAATTCTTGGAAGAATTGATGTTTTTTGTGGGAAGGTCATTCCTCAGAAGACTGTGGCAAGAATGAAACTAAAAAGGGATGCTCCTGTCTCAGAGCAAAGCCTGATCAGTCATGTCCCAAGAATAAAATAGGCAGAGCTATGCAGAGAAAACCCAATGATGTTCCCGGAATGACCCATTAGAGAAATTCTTTCATGTCCCACAGGGAAATATGCTTGTAGAGGCAGAAGTAAAACAGAAACCTGTGGATACAACTATCGCTAGATTCCTATAAATAGAACTTTTGGGCTAAAGCGTATATAATTCTATAAACCAGCTTAGATTTCAAATATATCTAGGTTTACAGTTTAACAAATATTAGAGTTGAACTTCTTATTTCCAATTAGGATCTTTATTTTATTGTCTTATTTCTCTGGTTAGAGATTCTAGTACTAAATTGAATGATAGTCGTTGCCTGAGTGCACATTGTTGTGTGGCTTTTCCTATAGTATTTATGATTTTCTAAGTACAAGATTGTGTTATCTGAGATCATTTATTCCCTCCTGACTTGGAGCCTTGTGCCATTAATTTCTTTCTCTTGAAGAATATGTCTGACCAGTACAACCAGTACTCTACTGATTAGAAGTGACAATTTTACCCTGTTCATTGTCTTAGAGACGAACCTTTCAACTTTTCACTAATGACTGTGATGTTTGCTTATCTTCTATAACCTGTATTATATTGCAATACCTTTCTTCCATAACTAAATTGATGAAAATTATCAGGAAAGAAAGTTTAATTTTGTGAATGCTTCACTGGCTTCAACTGGCAGAATATTATTATTTTTCCTTACCTTGTCATGCACTATATCACATTTATTGACCTGTGTATGTTGAACCAATCTTATATCCCAGAAATAAATCCTAAGAGGGTTTCAAATTCTCTTAATTTTCACATCTATGATGATCAATAAATATGCTACAGTTTTACTACTGTTTTCATTAAACATTTATGTTATTAGTGCTGCATATTGGTAATAGAGAATAATGGGTTTCATTGTGGTACATTTGCACATATATATATATAACTTTGAACATATTCATACATCACATCCTTTTTTACCCTTCCTTTCCCACTTTCCCATATTGTTTGTCTCCTATAAATGTGTCTGTTCTACCTCTGTGTCATCCCTGTCTAAATTTCACACACATGATAAAGTGTGTAATACATGTGTTTCTGAGTCTGAGTAGTTACCTAACATAATGATATTCAATTTCATGCATTTCCGGCAAGTGATAACATTGGACTAATTAATGACTGGATAGCATTCCATTATACTCATATAACACATTTTCTTTATCCGTTCCTATGTCCATGGACACTTGGGTGGGTTCTGTGAAAAGTTTTTTTGCAGAGATATATACATGGAGTAATACCTCTTTTTGTCGATGATTATTTGAGCATTAAGCTCCACTGTGCTGTTCGATATCTTCCTTCCTGTTATCTGAGACTTTCTACCTCATTAACCTTTGTAAATAATATAGTAATATAGATGTCATTTGGATGAAGCTGTTTTTGGATGAAGCTGATATATATATTTCTGCCATTTTTCATTTACTTCATGCCCTGACCTTACTTTTTCAGATTCAAACTATACATCAAAACTCCAAAATTATAAATTCGACCAAAGACTGCCAATGTTATTTATTTGGGCTCTGACATTCTCAATATTTTCTTTCTTTCTTTTTTTTTTTTTTCGGTACTGGGGATTGAACTCAGGGGGTATTCTACCTTCGAACTATACCCTGCCCTATTTTTTACTCTTTATTTTGAAACAGGGTCTCACTAAGTTGCGGAGTGCTTCACTAAGCAGCCAAGGCTGGCTGCGAACCCGGATCCTCCGGTCTCAGACTCCCAAATTCTGGGATTACAAGTGTGCACCACCACGCCTGGCTTCAAAATTTTCAACTAGAATGTCCTAATTATTTCACAAGTTTTCACTTGCATTTTGCATGACTTTTCCTGTTTAACATTACAGAACTATAAAGTAATCTTATCACCTTTGCATTCTAGAGCTCTCACTAAGTACCATATCACTTACTGGCCTTGGTTTTTGCTATGGAACAAATCAACAAGGACCACAATATGTTGTTCAATTTGTCTCTGGGATTTTATATCTTCAATATTGATTTTATTGAGATGAAGGTCATGGAGAGTTCCATGTCTTTTTCACAACAGAGTCCTTCAGGTCCTAATTACAGCTGCAGATCTGAGAAGGAAGACAAACTGGTGGCTGTGATAGGAGACATTTCAACATTAATATCAACTCAGAGTTCCCTGGTGCTATCTCTATATAATGTTCCACCAGTAAATGAAATATCTGGCACCTCAGGCTAAACATAATAATATACTAACATATGCCACAAATTGTAGTAAATGTTTTGATAATGTATTCATCTTCTCAACAATCAACTATTTGATTATCCTTTAAAAAATATAATATATAACAATGTATTTGTATAATTGAATTTCCCATTGAAAACTTTTAAAATTGAGAAAAATATATATATGATAATAGTGATAATATGTAATATCTACCACCAGAGAGAACTTTTCACTGTTGGTGCCAGTTTATTTTATTATGCAATGATAGAACATCATAGTTATATTAGTATGTCAATTCTATTCACAGAATTTGAATTTCTTCACTTTTTTAAAGTGTAAATATGATGAATGTTTTAACTTATGAGGAATTATTTTCTTTGGTATCAATTTAAATTGCAACATAATATTTCTTTCTAAAAAGTTTATTTAGCTGATTTAGCTTTAAAGCAATTTGGTTTATTTTCAATTTTCCTCTATTGGAAAATTATTTCTATTCATATTCTTGTCTTATAAAAAACATTTTTCATCAGTAACAATAAGGCTACCAATGTATTTTCCTTCTTTAAAATTCATTTACTTATGGTGATACATTAAATATATATTATATATGATCATGTGGTGGGGAGAGATACTTTTTCTCTTCTTCATGTTAAAAAATCTTCCTTTTGCCTGTTCCTTATCAAAAATGCAGGTTTTCCAAATGTATTTAAAAAATAGCCCTTTCTGTCACATGTATTTCAAGTATATATTTCTAAAACAAATACCTTAGAAAGTGTTCAATTTGGAAAATTTAAATACACAGAAAAAATAGACTAATCAAATGAGGCTCAGAAGTAAACCATCAAGCATCAACAAATTTAAAAATTATATTCTTATTTATTTGTTTGTTTATTAAAGTTTCTTATTTTATTGCCTCTAGTAAAACTTTTTATTTAAATGCTTTCTGTTTTCTTCCCAAATGTAGATGTTAATCTTTTTTTTGTACTTTAATGATTTTTCTCTTCTTTTTTTTCTTTAAACCCTAAAAGTATATATTCATTCATCAAGTAAACTCACAAGCATTTGATAAGTATTTATGTTCAAGAATCAAAGTTTTTAAATTGATAAGTATAAAGTGTCTATTAAATATTCAAGTTTAGATGCCTGGTGAGCAGGTGAACATACAGATCTATGGTTTGGGTTAAATTCTAGAGTGGACATATAAATTTGAAAAATCATTTAGAAAATGTGTGTTTGTGGAAAAAGGGAAAAGGTTTTGGTCTAAGCCATGGAGTATTAGGAGCTTCAAGAGATGTAGAAGTTTATTTTAGAAATAGATTGAGGAGAAGAAGTAATGCTGGATTGATTTAGGAACATGTTTCAAAGAAAAAAGAATGGTCAAATTTTTTTGCATGTTTCATTGGGATATTTGGGTTTTTTTACTGATACATTATAGTCTTATAAAATAATGTAATTCTTAGTGATAGTGATATATATGGACATAGTTGACCCAAACTCCTTCCCCACCAACTCACTTCCCTACACTGTATATTGAGATTGACATTGGTATTCTCACATATGTATGTGATATCAATGGAAGTGATCTCCACACACCTGCTTCCCCTACACCTTCTCCCTGTCTCCAATTGAGTTTTTCCTCCATTGTCAGAGGTTCTCTTATATCACAATCATCCCCTATTTTCTGTATCTGAGAGAAAACATCTGACCGTTCTCTTTCTGTGACTGGCTAAAATCAACATAATGTTCTCCAGGTCTATCCATTTAATTTTGTTCTTCTTTATTGCTGAGTAAAATCCATATATATATATATATATATATATATATATATATTATATATATATATATTATATATATATATAATATATATATGTGTGTGTGTGTGTGTGTGTGTGTGTGTTTGTGTGTGTGTATCCCATAATTTTGTAATCAACTCATCTGTTGGTGGACACCTAGATTGGTTCCATAATTTGATTGTTTCATAATTGGCTATAAACATGGATATGAATATATCTCTACAATATTCTAATTTCAGTCCCTATGGAAAGATGCCCAGGGGTGGTATAGCTGCATGGTAGACCCATTCTCAATTTTCTGAGGAATCTCACAATGATCTCAATAGCAGCTGCACTAATTTGCAATCCCACCAACAGTGAAGAAGAGTTCCTGTTTTCCAAATCCTCTTCAGCATTTATTATTGTCTCACTTCTTGATGATTGCTAATCGGGGTTAGATGGAATCTCAGTGTAGTTTTAATTTGCATCTTCCTGAATGCTAATGATGTTGAACATTTTCTCATGCACTTATGGGCAATTCATAGTTCTTCTTTTGTGAAATGTATATTCCAATTGCCCTTTATCAGAAGAATGTCTGGCAAAGATCTCACATTCTGTAGGCTCTCTGTGGACTCTGTGGTTTCCTTTGATGAGCAGAAACATTTTAGTTTCATACCTCACCATTTGTTGATCCTTGTTTTAATTTTCTTAGCTGTGTGGGTCTTATTGAGGAAATTTCTGCATGTGCCACAATGTCCCCACAAGGTTTGCAGAGGTTTGATTGGAAATGAATCACTATTTCCCTTTCTGTCTCTTCAGTGAAGGATCCTTTAATCTCAGTCAACATCTGCTTTCAAAATATCCAGCCTGGGAAAACCCCAACAGTCTGATTCCTTCTGATACAGTTTCCTATTTACAAAACGTGTTTTTTTTTGTAAATACTATCAATAATTTTCCTATATTTCAATGTCTTAAAATGGTATTTTGCATATTTATTAGGTGCTAGACACCATCCTCACACATATTAGGCAACCAAAAATAGTCTGACATTATTCCTTCAAATAGGGTCTTTCCTTCATTCCTTCTATTCTTCCTTCTGGGATCCAGATCTCATTCTATCCTGCTTGCCTGTTATTTTGCAAACATGGCTGTGTTCTGCATAATGCATCAGATGTACTCTTTGTACATTTCAGCCCTGCCCAAACATCTATTAACACACTAACTGAATTTTTTAATCTAAATATTTTACTTTGCATTTATTTTTCTTAAAAACTGGCAGTTGAACCCATGAACATCCTACCTTCAAGCTTCACACATAGCCCTTTCTACTTTTTATTTTGAAACAAGGTCTCACTAAATTCCTAATGCTGGCTTCCAATCTGCAATCTGCAATTCTCCTGTCTTAGCTTCCCAAGTGCTGGAATTACTGGATGTATGGGCCACCTCTTTAAGACTCAATGCAATCTCAATCAAAATTCCACTGAGATTTTCCTCAGAAATTGGAAAACAGTTCTAAAATGTCTATGGAACCACAAATGACCTCCAACACCTACTGCAATGTTAATCAAGAGCAATAAAACCATAGACATTACATGCTCTGATTTCAAATTATATTACAAAACAACAGTAATAAAATCAGGTGATATTAGCATATAAATAGATATATAAAGAAATGAACAGAGAAGCAGTTCCAGAAAAAAAAGAAAAACAAAACTGGCACCAGGTCAACTCTCATTGAGAAAAGCACCGAGAATACAAAATGAGGTAAAGATAATCTCTTTGATAAATGTTGTGAGGATAACTGGCTCTTCTCATGTAAAAAAAAAAGTGAAGACTATTATCATAAGCCCTCTATAAATCATGAGCTACAAGATTAACATAAAATACCAATTATATTTTATGGAGCAGCAATACAACAAACAAAAACTTATATATCGATTAGAAAATTATATTGAGAATACAAACTCTGCAAGGCTGACAACACATTAATGGAGCATAACAAAGAGGTCATTAATTAAAATAAATGTATAATTTATGATTGAAAACACAGAAAATTAGAGGGAGTATAAATAAAGAGAATCTCTAAAATGAGGTATTTGCTTCAAATTGACCTAAAAATCTCTTCAAATGGCATATATTTATGCTTGTGAAACTCCTCTGAGTTAAATATCTAATATTTTCCAAATATCAAAAATAATAGGAGAATGTGTATTACCACTTGCTGACCTAAATATTTTTTGTTTAAATAAGCAGAGAATCTGGTGAACTTTCCTCCAAACACTGTTATTTTTGTGATGGAAATATTATATGTTGGGAGCCAATTAGTCCCGCACATGTACATTGAGATTAACATCTTAGACCAACTCAAGCTGATTACTCTGTACCAGGAGAATTGCCTGGCTCCTCCCGGGTAAACTCCTATATTAAAAGTAATTTTGGAGCCGGGCATGGTGGTGCACGCTTGTAATCCCAGCATTTGGGAGGTTGAGACCAGAGGATCCGGGTTCGTGGCCAGCCTCAGCTACCTAGTGAGGCACTCCGCAACTTAGTGAGACCCAGTTTCAAAATAAAGAATAAAAAATAGGGCTGGGGGTGTAGCTCGAAGGTAGAATGCCCCTGAGTTCAATCCCCAGTACCGCAAAAAAATAATAATACTAATTTTGGACCCAGAGTCATTCATGCAATGGACTTCAGCAAGCAGAAAACACAGCATCCAGACCATCACAATTATATCAAGGCAGAACAAGTGATCCTCAAAAAAGCATTTTGCTATAAAAAATATCTTTTTCTATCAAGGAACAACTGTGACAAAATCATGAACCATGAGATGGAAAGGGCAACACATGGCCCATTGGCCTAGAAAAACACAAGCATGAGTTTGTTGCTACCTGCCAAGGATAAGGGGCCGGGATCCCATCTTTCTCAAGGGATTCTTTTTCTACTCAGAGTGAGAGTTCCTCATGAAGTGCCTGGGCAATGGCATGCACAGAAGCACAGACCATATTTTGCAGGGTGAACCTTTAAGAGAAAATCTTTAAAACCAGGAATCTCATCCATGTGGACAGAAAATGATAACCATCCACCAAAATGTATTTCTTTGATTTTGTACAAAAGGTAAAGTAGTTATATCCCAATAAGAGGTTGTGACCCAGATATTACCAAATAGATCATTGCAAAAAAATGCTATGTACAAATCTCAGAAGAGAATATGTGTCACCAAATGCAACACTGACTGTGGTAGATGAGAATCTTATAATAAAATAGTAACTGTCAATTGTATTCTCAGCGGGAAACTCTGGAATCCTTTCTGCAAATGCAACACACAGTCCGTTGTTGGCCATTTCTCCTGTCATGTCCCTGAGGAATGTTTCTTTCCTGATGTCATCTGGAAACACAAGGCCAACCCAGACCCAACCAAAGTGTAGCAAATGTCAAATAATCCCCTGATACAGAGCTGTA
This sequence comes from Graphiurus murinus, assembly GCA_004027655.1. NCBI lineage: Eukaryota > Metazoa > Chordata > Mammalia > Rodentia > Gliridae > Graphiurus > Graphiurus murinus. Next base: position 29,275 of record PVLC010019706.1, read on the forward strand.
GACAAAACAATTTAATAAAATTATATCTTTAAAACTTGATGAAGCTTGAGCTGGGCGTGGTGGCGCACGCTTGTAATCCCAGCATTCGGGAGGCTGAGACCAGAGGATCCGGATTCGCGGTCAGCCTCAGCTACCTAGTGAGGCCCTCCGCAACTTAGTGAGACTCGGTTTCAAAATAAAGAATAAAAAATAGAGCTGGGGGTATAGCTCGAAGGTAGAATGCCCCTGAGTTCAATCCCCAGTTCTGAAAAAAAAAAAAAAAAAAAAAAAAAAAAACTTGTTGAAGCCTGATGGTGTATATGTGAGGCTCATTTAATTAGTCTATTTTTACATGAACTTAAAGATATCTCCAAAAGTGAACACCATTGAAGGTATTCGTTTTAAGAGTATGTATTTAAAGCACATGTGACAAAGTGGCCTACATCCTTTAATACAGGTGGAAAAACTGCATTGATAATAAAGAAATGGCAAATAAGGGTGACTTTTATGTGAAAAGAGAATAAAATTATCCTGCCCACAATTACATGACCAAAGGATAAGGCTAACTATGTATGTTTTTGTTAAATTTGTATGTATAAAAATATAAATATATGTATGAATATAACTATAAATATTTGTGTGTGTATGTCTGTATGAACATAGCAAAATAAACTCAAATTATCAGCATGAGTAAATGAAAATTAAAACAAGGCAAAAACAGCCTCATCAAATAGATAGGCTTTAGAAATAACTCCAGGGATTTAAGAGGAAATTAAATGAGGACTCTCATGAAGTATTGCTGGTAGAAAAAACTGATATATTTTAATAAGAAAATTTAATTGGATCACAAGCCGTATAATCATGAATATAGTTGACTCAGAAATACCATTATGAGAAAAAATGTTTAAAGAAAGTTGTCCCTGATCCAGAAGAATTTTTTTAAAGCAAGGACACAAATTGTAATAATTTTCATAATAGAAGAAAACTCAAAACAAGCTAAATGTCTGAAAAGATAAATCAGGTAAACAACTTTTTAGAAAGAAATATTATGTTACAATTTCAATT
>PVLC010019707.1:0-30225 GCA_004027655.1 Graphiurus murinus
CCAGAGACTGGGTCTGGGTCAAGCGGCATCACCATAAGACATTTGAGGCTAGATGGAAAGGGCCTTACGTGGTTGTCCTTGTTTCCCCAACTGCCCTAAAGGTGGACGACATAGGACTCTGAATACATCACTCCCAGATCCGGAAGGCCAGTGAGAAGGACATCGAGAGAGTCCAAAAGGAGTGGGCAGTGACAGCCAATCCTGACAACCCCTTGAAGCTCACGCTGATGGCTAGGAAGTTATGCTGCACTTTGTCAGCGTCGTCTTCGTGGACTTTGGTATTAGGGTCACTGATTATTCTCATACTCATACTCAACATTTGGGCCTTGCATACTACAGTGCAACTCACAGTCCTTGGACAACAGTATCACACCTTGCCCAACCCTGTATATAGTATATGAGGAGGATTCCTCATATAAACAAAAGAAAAAGGGGGAACTATAGAGCATTAACAGCCCCCTCCCTTCTGGAAATGGGACAGCACCCTTCCTTCCAGTAACAGGGCTCCACCAATCCCCATGCCTTTTCTGTGTTACCTTTCCCGCAAGCGCAAAAAGTTTTCCTGCCTCTGTACATCTCTATATAAGGCTGAACGAACCTAGGTTCTGGGTTCTGCGACCATGACACCTCTATACTTAGGCAGAACCCTAATCTGGGTTAGACTTAACCCTGACCCAGATTAGTAATAAATCTTCTTCTTGTTTATTACAAAAAAAACATTAAAAATATTGTATAAAAGTGCCTTCACATATGCCAATATTTCACATATATGAAGTTCATGTTTAGACTTGGGTCCCATCCCCAAAACATCTCAAGTTGGCCATGCAAATATTCCAAAATTGGAAAAAAAATGGATAAGGAATCCTTATCCTGTACTAAAGATTAGGATTTGTTAGTAATAATTAATCTTGAAAATAACTACTTGAATAAAAATAAGAAAATTTAATACTTTCATAGGAATGTTAGAGTTATTCCATGAGACTAGATATTTAAAAAAATTGCTTTTAAACTTCATGTTAAAGGCTTTATTCATGTATAATTGGTTTACATGAGAACTTTTGAAATAAATCTAATCTAATCTAAACAAAAAAAATTTCCACTTTAAGAAATCAGACAATAAAGAGAAACATAAACTAATGCAAGCAGAAGGAAGACAGAGATATAAGAGCAGTATCAATGAGAATGAAAACAAAAGCAATAGAGAAGAATCAATGAAGCCAAGATTTGGCTTTTGAAAAAAAAATCAAAATAAATAACTAGAAAGTCTGACAAAGAAAAATAGAAGGAAAGTACAAACTGCTGATACTGGAAATAAAGAGGAGCTCTCCCTAACGGCCTCACAAACATGAAGAGGATAATTAGAAAATATTATTAACCACTCTATGCATATATATTCAATAACTTAGATCAAACAGACAAATTTCTTGAAATTACAAACCATCAAAAAACTCATTCAATGTGAACTAGAAAAAAACCTGAATATCTTTATAACTATTAAATAAATTTAACAAACATATATTACCTGTGTGCTAAAAACTACAAAAAAAGTGAGAAAGAAATCAAAGGTGTAAATAAGTAGACATTTTGTGTTCCTGAGTTGGAAAAATCAACATCTTAAGAATGTTAATTCTTCTCAGCTGGGCATGGTGGTGCATCCTTGTAATCCCAGTACTTGGGAGGCTGAGACAGGAAGATCCTAGGTTTGCAGCTAGCTTCAACAACTTAGTGAGGCCCTCTTCAACTTAATAAGACCCTGTTTCAAAATAAAAAATAAAATAGGGCTGGAGATGTAGCTCAAAGGTAGAATGCCCCTGGGTTCAATCCCCAGTGCCATACACACACACACACACACACACACACACACACACACACATACAGAAAGTTAATTCTTCCCAAATAGCCCAGTAGTTATAAAACAAAATCAACTAATATTCCAGCAACATTTTTTTAAAAATATAGGTAAACAAATTTTAAAATTTACATAGAAGAGAAAATGAAAGAAAATAGGTATGCCAATTTTACAAAAGAATAAAATGAGAGGAATCCTTATAATCAATAATAAGGTTAAAAATAATAATAATAATGTTTACTATAGAAGTACAGTAATCAAGAAAGTATGTTATCGGATGAGAGACAGATATATAGATCAGTACATAGAATGAAGTCTAGAAATTGATAAGTATGACAATTTAATTTTTGATAAAAGTTCAAAAGAAATTCAATGTAGAAATAATCACCTTTTTAATAAAAGATCAATCATTTTGAAACAGCCTCAAGGCATATCTAAAAATTAATTCTATATTTAAAATGAAAACATTATAAAATTTTTAGAAGAAAACATTGGAGAATGTCTTCGTAACCTGAGTTTAGGTGAAGAATCAGACATGACACCAAACATGCAATTTATAGAAGAAAATATTGCTGAATAGTACCTTACAAAAACAAGAACTTTTATCCTGTGAAGTCATTGTGAAGAGACAAAAAGATTTACAGACTAGAAGAAAATCTTCACAAATCTCATATTTGACAAAAAGACTCATATCCAGAATATGTAAAGAACTCTCAAAACCCAACATATGAAAATGAAAAAAGCCTAATTAAAAAATAGGCAAAGGACACAAGCAGACACTTCACCAAAGAAGATGTAAGAAAGACAAATAAACACAAGAATCAATGTACAATGTCACTAATTACAACCACAATCAGATACCACATACAATTATTAGAATAACTAAAAATTAAAAATACTGACAATATCAAGGGTTGCTAAGGATGCAACAAGTACTCCCCCACATTTCCAATAGGACGGCAAAATGACACAGCCACTTTGGAAAATGGTTTAACAATTTCTTTTTAAAAAAAAAAAAAAAGAGGTAGTCAATATTTTAAGTTTTGCAGGTCGTACAATCTTTGTCAAAACTATTCAATCATGCTGTTATAGAGCAAAAGCAGCCATAGACAATATGTAAATGAATGAGTGTGGCTATAGTTCAATAAAACATTATCAAATAACTAGATAGCATTGCAAAGTCACAGGAATTGTGAGACCACTATAGGATAGGGTGTGGATTAAAAAAAAAGAGTGACAAAGACTGTTCTAGGATACTATCATTTAGAGGTCAGGATGAGGAAGATGGCTTAGCAAAGGAAATTGAGAAGCCACAACCAGTGAGGTAGGAGAAAATTCTGGAAGCTCAAGTGAAAAAAAGGTTTTAAGGAAGATAGGATCATCAACTGTATATAATGTTGTTGAAAGGTCAAGGAAGGTGAGGACTGAAAATTGATCCTAGGACTTGGTATTATGTAGGTTTCTGGTGACCTTGATAAGAACTTTTTCAGAGTAGGGGGAATAAAAGTCTGAGAGTATGAGGTAAGAATGTGAAGACTAACTCTCATGCTTGTTCTCTTTCATAAGGGATAGAATAAGAGGGGCATGACTTCAAGTGGATGACTTTTAAGTGGGTCCAAATGTAATACAGCATAAGGTTGATAAGAGTGTCTGGATAATTACCATGTTCCAAGGACACATTGTTAGGGAGCTCTATTGTAATTAGAGTTTTAAAATCAATAAAAGTTATTTTCTATCTTGAAATATAAATGCCACGTATTAAATGATGAAGCAGAACCAAGTTAATATTTAATTCAATATGAGGATAATCTTTGAGGTCAATTCCATACATTTAAATGAAGCAAAAGACTAGCTCCGAAGGTAGCTTAATAACTTTACATCTTTGAAAGGCATCTCTAAAATCACAATAGCTGATATAGCTATCTTCGGAGCTAGTCATTTAATTTGTGGCATTGACCTACTTTCCTCTTTAATTATTTAAGAATTAGCTGTTCAGTTGAATCTTGTCCTTGCAATGTGAAGAACAGGACTATAATTTGTTGTACTTTTTTAGTCAAAATTATAGAGTTCATATAGCAAAGCGATGTGTTGCAAGTAAATATAAAAGTAAATAAAAAGATACAGACTCATTTTTAAAAACACTGATTTTCCAATATGAATAATTTAGATTATCATTTGTTTACCATTTATTCTCAATTTTTTAATGTTGGACAAATTGGCTTTAGTAGTAGTAATTTACACCTTGTATATATATAGGCAATTGTGAAGATTGAGGTGTCTCTCACTTCACTTTTCCTCAGTAAATATAAAATAACGTGGTTAGATGAGAGGAGAATCAACTTTCTCATCAATAGCAAAAAATAAAATTTGAAATCTGTACAACTCTCCTAGATAATATTAGATAACATATTTTTTTATATCTGCAAATCTGATTTCCTTCCACTTCCACTCAAGATAATCATTTCCTTTATTTCCTCAATTCACTGCTCTATGGAACACTAGAACACATCTCGAGACACCAACACTGTCTCATCTTGTGAACTGATTCCATAGAGATGAACCAAAATACCCAATTCATGTTTTGATGATAACCAGCCAAATGAACTCTCTCTATGCCTCAGCCAGGCTTGCATAAGAGTAACAAGTGATAGATATTTTTCCAACTGAGAAATCGAATTTTCATTAAGCCCAGGAATAAAGCAACTAATTCAAACTTTTGCAATCCATCAGGAACTGTGATGAGAGAAACCACATCATAAACTTTATCAAGCCATTTGCAGTTTGGCTCTGACAACAAAGTCCTAGATAAATGTGTTTGTAAAAAACAATCATAAAATAAATGCAGTACAAGAGTAGAACCACTGTAGGCTAGCCCTGCAGTGTGGAAGAGTACAGATAAAGAATGTTTACATTACTGCAAGAAGTTGCATTGGACAGTGTCGATCTAGACTTTTTAAAAAAGATGGCCTGACCATTTTTCAAGCAAGCTTGTCTCAGTCAAGCTTATGATAGGGAGCAATCCTGCTTGTTTGTGGAATACAGAAATTAGCAAAATGCCACTAGGCACCATTTAAAATAAGCAAGAAAACAGGCAAAGAAGATATATGGACAGAAACAGATGAAGAGGTTAAGCATAAAATTAGTTTTCTTTAATGATCACTAAGACACATACTCATACATGTTGCAAAAACACATTATTAAACTGCCTTTGCACATTTTGAAATGGCCCTTTTCCTAAAACAAAGAAAACGTGCTCTCAACACCGGGGTACATGCTATCTTCTTAAGAGTAACTCAAGGTCTTCACAAACGTAAATTTATATGAAAATTTTATAATACCCAAATTACTTGGTAATATAGGAAGCATGATAATAAAATGAATAAATTGTGATCTAACTTGACTTATATGTAGGATAATTTCCTATTCTCATTTTCATCTCTGGGGTGTTTTGAGTGTCATGGCTTCAGTTTGGGGTCAACAACTGACATGACATATGTCGAAGTTGAAAATCATTTAAAGAAAAGCAAAAATAATGATAATAAAAGGCATGAGAATCAGCACTTTGAAGAGACTGAATACATTTTCTAAGAAAGACTGCATTTTGTTTTTAATCCTGATTGTTTTGGGAATACATAAATGAGTGAAATGCCACAATTTACCATTTACAATAAGCATGGAAATAGGCACAGAAGACGTAAGGACAGAAACCACAAGACAGAGGTTAAAAGTAAAATGGACACAACATAGCTCAAGGAGCTCTATCTAGTATGTATTTGCTAGTAAATGTAAAGGTGTAATACAGTAAGTTACAATAAATTTTTAGCACAACCACAAATTTTCCTAGTACTGAGGGCAGAGTAATAAGATACTATCTATGTTACATAGTTATCAATGAACTCAACAACTTCCTTTCAGAAAACATAGAAATGGATTTTATAAAAACCACTTTATTTATTTAGGTTCTGGGGATTGAACCCAGGGGCATTCTACCTCTGAGCTACATCCCCAACCCAATTTTATTTTCTATTTTTAAACAGTCTTACTAAATTGCTAAGGACCTCATTAAGTTGCTGAGACTGGTATCAAACCTGTGATCCTCCTGTCTCTGCCTCCCAAGTACTGAAATTACAAATATGTGCAACCACACCTGGCCTTTTACTTTTTTAAAACACTACATGATGTACATATTGAAATATCACATTATCCAATTAATACGTTCAGCTTTTATTTTTATGTATCAGTTAAATAAATTCAATTTAAACTAAAATAATCAAAATACTGAGATAAAGTATGGACATTGCTAAATAAATTATTAATAAAAAAGAATTACATAAGCTATAAAATAGCAGTGAATAATTACTAATGCACACAATATGAAAATTGTAATAGTATTTCTTTTAAATGTCATCAATGAACCAGGCGTGGTGGCGCACACTTGTAATCCCAGTACTTGGGAGGCTGAGACAGGAGGATCACAGGTTTGGGGCTAGCCTCTGCAACTTAGTGAGATCCTGTTTCAAAATAAAGAATAAAAAATTGGGTTGAGGGTGGATCTCAGAGGTAGAATGCCCCTGAATTCAATTCCCAGTAACTGTAAAATAAATAAATAAATGTCATTAATGAATGATTGTATCATAATAACAAAAAGCATTTAAGAAAAGCATTTCTAGTAGATGTTAAGAAGGAGAAAGAATATCTTCTGGTCTTACATAACCTAGGATAATGATTTAGAATCAACCTATCCATCCTGTTCAATACAGTAGCCACTAGCTACATGAGCCACTTATACTTACATTAAATTAAATTAAAAATTCAGTTCCCTGGTCACTCCAGCCACATTCAAGTTTTTACTAATCATTCATAGCTAGTTCTACAAAAACTGAACAGCATAAGTAATGTTTCCATCATTGTAAAAAATTCTATTGGACAGTGTTGATCAAGACTTTAAAAAAGAAAGATGTACTGACCTTTTTTCAAGCAAGTTTGTTTCAGCCAAGCTCATGATAGGGAGCAATTTTGTATTCAAGGTTATGTTCTGACAATGACAAAAAACAATTTCACATTGCTTGTTAAAACTACAACAATAACTTTACTAAGATATGCAGAGGTCTTATTAATTTCCTCCTAGGGCAAGAATAAATGGTAGTGGCCTATTAAACAGGACCACAGAAAGGCAATTTGTTATAAAAAGAGCAAGGTGAGACAACAGGAACCACTTTGAAGAGTAGGAAAGGATATGTCATATTTGTTCGAAGACATGAGAATATAAGGAACAGTTATCTTTCTATTATGAATAAATGTCCTCTTGCCCACTGAAATGCTACATTTCTCTGAGCTGGAAGATTTAACTGTATACCCAATATTAGTTTGAAGCAGTGATCATTATCTCCATTTCTGAAAGTTTTATCATCAGTCTAAACGAAATATCATGGAAGATGGAGAAAAGAAATCTATGGGGTGTAACTATTGCAACTGGTTTTTGTTACAAACACATCAGAATTTATAAACAAAGATATTTTAAATTAATTACTTCTTAGCTGGGCATGGTGGCACATGCTTGTAATCCCAGTACTTGGAAGGCTGAGACAGGAGGATTATGGGTTTGAGGCCAGCCTCAGCAACTTAGCAACACCCTCAGCCACTTGGAGAGACACTGTTTCAAATTTTTAAAAAATCGGGGTGGGGGTGGGGGTGGGGTGTAGCCTCTGAGTTCAACCTCCAGTACTAAAAAAAAAAATTCACTTCTTCCAACATGTTCTCTACAAAGCACAGTTGCAACCATTTTAGTATCAGTTTCAAAGGCATTTTACACAACACCAAAGCACAAATTGTATGGTCTCACTGCTTCTTCCCTTGATCTTCTATAAATATTTTCAACATAGCTGGTAGGGTAATCTATACATGCAAGTCAGATCATAAGAATCCTCCATTCAAAGCCTTGCCTTGGATTCCATCTCACTTGGGATACAAGCCAAAGTCATTTTAGTGGTCCACCAAGCCCTTGATGCTCAGCCCCAATAGCTCTCACCTCCTCTCTTACCACATGCTTCCAGCTCTGTCAGCTCCAGCTCTCCTCATACCTTTGCCCCTTCTCAAACAAGACACATTTCTATCCTCCTTGACTTACTCTACTTTTAGTTTTTCCACTGTATTCACTCTACAGTATATGATAGTACTATATAATCAATTTATATCTTATACTCATATTCTATTTTGTCTCTTCCAACTGGAATTTAAGTTCCCTAAGAACAGTATTGTTATTTGCATCACTGATGTGTCTCCAACACTAATAAGAGGGCCTGGCACACACTAGGCCCGAAGAAAATTATTTCTTGAATAAGTGAATGACTTCGTAAGAATTTCTTTCTTTTTCTAAATATATAAAATGCTATTTCCCCAGTTTCAACACTGCTTTCTGGCTGTTTTCAAATGTCAAGTCAAAAAAATTGTATAATGTTACCATTGGCAAGGCCCTTGGCAGGAGCATAGTATAATCACACCTTTATCTATAAAAGTAAACCATGCCCCAGAGAGATTAAGTGACAGCACAAGGTCAACTGTCTAATTTATAGCAGAGCTAGGACTAGAGGATAGATATTCAAATTCTCAATCTACCTACAAAATATGATTCTCCAACACTATTTATATTCAAAAGAATATGCCGCTGTCTCTAACAGTTACACCTGGAAAAGAGATACTACCAAATTTTCAACTACAGTGCTATCATTGCAATAAGTGGACAGCCTCATGAGCAGCATGAACTTGAATGAGTAAACTTTCTTAAAGATAGAATCGCATTACTTACAAAACACTTCATATAGCCCCTCACCAAAGTTTTTAAATATGTTTTACTTGGAGTAGAAATTTTAAAATTCAAGAAAAATAGTCATATCATAAATACATAAACTAAATCTTGATCATTTTCTACTTCCTTTATATTTTATGTTGCTTGGGCTCTACTTTATCCCCTGTTGACAGCTGCAGTCTTAATGTGCATCTTTGAGAAAATAGGTGCTTTTTGGTCCAAACCACTTTTATCTTAAGCTTATTAGAAGCATCCATATATCATAGCCTGGGGAAAGAAGATAAAATAAGGCATCTTTCTTGCATATAAATCATGGCTTGTGGATCATCGCTGTTAATTAAAAATCCTTGCAAGGCTAAATTCAACATGATGGAAGCTTAGGACATCCTTGCTAAAGGACAAACCTGGGAGGAAAAGTATTTTCAAATTTCCATTGGAAAGAAAGTAGGATAGGGTCATTACAGATCCCAGCTCTGGAAATAGGGTTAAATTTTTTATGCCTATTATACTGCATCATAATTTGTTGCTGATTGAATGTGAACATGCTAATTCTTTATTATAATCAGGTTACCTTTTTTGTGGCGTTTGTTTCAATATTGTCTGACAATATAAAAATCTTGGTATTAACTGGAGATAGGAAATATACAGCCTTGATCATACATTGTATGAATTTCGCAAGGTGAGAAAAATATAAGCAGAATTTTCACCATCCCATTTCAGTGACATATTCAAAAAAAGAGGCCCATTAGCCTTGAGTTTGGTTTGCATGGTTATTTGATACCCTTAATGCATAAAGGAGAATGGTTAGTGTAGGAGTCTTTTCAAGGTATGAACGAATATTTATTTTAGGGTTGTAATTACTTATGCTCCTGGTCAGAGCCAGTCAGGTCAATAGGATTATATTCCAGAAATTGATTTTTCCCCCAATGAGTAAATAATGAAGTAATTTAAACTCATCTGCTTCCTAATCTAAAACCTTTCACTTGTACCGGGAGGAAAGGCAGCTGCCTTTGCTTGAGATGTGTTCATGCACAAGGCCAATAAATACCTTTGGATTTTATATGAAGGTCATGCAAAGCTGATCAGTCAGTAAATGTGTACAGTTGAAGTGCATCTTCTGTTTCTTGCAGCCATCAATCCTGGCTTTCAGAGATGTCTCCACCTGTGTTAAAGGGCAAACACAATACTGCATTAATCATGGACATGGCTGTTGCCCTGAAAATTTCTCTTTCATTTATTTTAATTTAAGTGTTTATTTAGATGCCAGCATGGAAAGAAAACAGCACTTAGCTGAAAATGAAAATAAAAAGGCAGATGGAAAATAGTGATTGTTCAGATTATGAATTATCTGGGCTTGCTTTATACTGGGCCTGTTATTTTATTATTGCACAAGCTGTAGCTTCCTAAAGGAAGCTAACACACCTGGAAATCATAATTAGACTTAAAGATTGGACTGTACTATCACAGATAAAGTCACTTAGTGGTCAAATTAGTCCTATTTTCTTTCTTCATGATTCATGTAGCTAATAATGATGATATCCAACATGAACACACATTTACCACATCCCAGGCAGGGCACTAATGCTTTACTTGCATTATCTCATTTTACCCTTTTAGAATCAGGAATTCAGCTAGCAGACATTTCAAGAATCGAGTTCAGGCCACCAAATTCCAATATCCAGGCAGTTGGCCATTGGTCATCAATATTTCTTAGGCCTGCAGTTATTGTTTAGCAACAAAAATCATTATTCTCGGGGTCATTCATTTGCTAGTTATGCATCCTATGTACAATACAAGATTATATCATAGGGGTTCCTCTGGGGAGCTTCATCTGTGGAAAGAAAAGGTCAAAGAGCTGACATGCATTATAAAAAGTAATAACTTAATTGAATATTATTTTTGCTTTCTTCTCTGACATTTTAGAAATTGGCATTCTCTTACTTATTTGGTAAAATCTAGAATGCTGATGCAATTTTGATTATCACTTCATTTTATTTTTAGCTTTCTGTGATTATTTTTAAAGATGTTTAGGATATTAAAAATAAAAAATAAAATCTCTCTTTCCTGGCAGACAACATTTTTAACATATAAAGTTCAGATCTAATGACTTGCATGAAGAAAGTATAAATTCTGAAAAGGCATATGTATGTGCAAGTGGTTTACCAAAAATATTTATCTCATTAACTCCCCCAAATATTTGTTGAGTGCCCACTATTTACTAGGTTATGTCCCTCTCCTGATCCCAGAAGCCATTAGACTACCTTGAATTGGTAAATTTTCTGATTATTTATTTTCTATTAGACACAATGAGTCAAGCAATTGGAGGAGGTGAGTGATTGGTCTCTATTCCTGGAGCAAGTGGCATTATAGAAGTCAGCCTCAGCTTCCAAGCTTTCATCAAGGAGATGATCTCAAGCAAAATAACACTGGCAGACATTTATTAACTGGCTTAGTTCTGTGGAAGGAATAGGGTCCCTCCTGGAAAAGGACAGAATGAGGATGAGCAGCCATCTTCTGGATAAGAAATCAACATAAGAAAGCTAAAATGATTGAAGCTGTGTTTTGTTTTTAGCTTTTCTCTGCAGTTAATTTTCCTGGCAAAAATTCTTGGGAGGCAAGGCATGGTAGCACACTTCTGTAATCCTAGTACGTGGGAGGCTGAGACAGGAAGATTGCAGGTTCAAGGCCAGCCTCAGCAACTTAGTGAGACCTTGTTTCAAAACTTAAAAAAATAAAAATAGAGAGGGCTGGGGTTCTATTCTTGGAGGCAGAATGCCCCTGGGTTCAATCCCCAGCACCAAAAGCAATTCTTTGGAATATTAAAGTATCCAGAGATCAGCAGAAATAATCAGCACAATGTTCACCTAGATATTGCATAAGCAAAGTCATTATTTTCTATGACTTCCCATGCCCTGTTTACCAAGTTCATGATCCCAGATAACCTCCCTTTGTACTTCTTTTATATTTCTACAACACATCCAATTCTGCTACTGATTCCTGGACCCACTGGACAGTGACTCCTTAAGTCAGTTCTCTCCACTCCACCTCTACAAGTTAAATAACTCCTGTCAACCAGTATGGATTTTGGAGATGTCAGGGGAGGAGTTCTGACTTTAACCATCCATGAGATTATATCAGTCCTTTTTGAAACACTGGCCTGGCAGAGTGTGGGTAATGACCCAGTAACGGTATGATTGGATCTGGGTTTAACACAAAGCTTTCAAAGGCATTTGGCAAAGACCAACTCTTTCTGTGAAGCTCAACTGGAAATAAAGCAAAGATCACTCCTCCTCTGGTCTTGTTTGCTCCTGGGTCATTAAACTTTTTGTTGCTTTAAAGGATGTCTTTTCTGTTCCATTCATATGGGAAGTATACCAAAAAGCAAAGAGAAACGTGAAGTTTTCTCCATAACTTAGAGCCTTATACTAGAATTCATGAAGAGAGAAAAGATGTATTGAAATGAGTGTGTATGTTGCAGTGAGATGGTTTTCATCTGATTCCACTCCAGGGGCGATCTAATTGAGTCAGGATTATTTGAGCACTTCAAATGGTAGTTTAAAAACATGTCTCATTTTTCCTTGCAAGCCAAACATTGTCTAACAATGCTAGTAGCTCTGTGTTGTCAATTTAGTGTCAAATACTTGTAAGTTGATTATGGTTTTTAAAAACTTCCTTTCCAAGTGATGGTAGCAATTCCAGACATGTCGATAAAGTGGTTTCAACTAAATTTCTTTATAGAAAATGGAGCATAGAGAGTTTAAAAGTTTTGAGTCTTCCCCAGAGAAATCAAGAATAAAATTTATGCTCTTATCTATAGATAAGAAAACCAAAACTGGTTTTCTTCTGGCTAGCTGAAATGCCTATGTCTTCATTTCACCTTTTGTTGTAGAACAGAACCAAAACAAAGTCCAATACTTTTCCATATTTGAATTTATCCCACTGTTACCATTTATATGGCAGGGAGAGGGAAGATGTAGAGAAAATTAACATGGTTAAGGGCTACACTTACAACTCTACCCCAAGACTGCCCTGTGTGGCTATTTAGCATGTGCTCTGCACAAAGGCATCAAGCTCAGCTGGTGAGGGGAGATGAAATCCAGCCTATACTCCTCTTGCAAGTCATGTGTCTAGCATGCAAATGCATTTCCCCAGAGGAATAGGTGCCTTTTTCTTCACACAAAACAGCTATAGTTTACTGTGCCAAATGCCAATGGGATTGCTCCATAGGAGAGGGATGCCTTATTCTAATTCACATGAAAGTATAATATGAACCAATGGGATCCTGCCCAGTTCCTAACACCAGTTCACCAATCCTACTACCTAGTAAGTTGTAGCACACTTGCAACTTCACTAATACATATTCAAGCTCATGTCTTAAGTTGGGTTCCTTAGAGGAAGAACCTAGGACCAAAATTTTTGTTCAAGTGTACAATGACTCACTGCTCCTGCCTTAGGCCAAGGGATGCCCAGGACATGGGAACCCTAGTGCTAAAACCTGGAAAGCCTTGGGTAATCCAAAACAATTTGATGTATTGAGGGAGCATTTTCAGGAAAAAAGAAGTGAAGAAAGGATAGGGGAGATAGCTGACCTTTGGTAGAGACCAATGAAAGCAATCCTACAGAGAAGGGGGCAGCTATAACCCATTAGCAGCCAATGCACTGGAATGAGGGTAGCAGCCCAGTGAAAGGAATATGTGTGAAGCCCAACATCTGCTACAGCCCATTATTCATACCTATACTGTTCTAACTATGATCCAGGAGAGGGATAGAGGGCAAAACAGTATCCATATCACTTAGTGCCATAGAAGAAGGAAACTTTGGAAAGACAGGTAATTCTTGGTGAGCAGATCAGGAGTAAGAAAAAAGCATCATCCAAGACAGCAAAATTCCTCCCACCCACATTCTCCAGGAGAAAGCTTGGAGATATTGGCTCTTCCAGGACCAGAACTCTACTCCACACCTGTTGTATCTCCTTTAGTCTTCCCTGAGAATGGGAGCAAAAAGAGTCACAATGATCTCCTGTGTCTTGGCAAACCCTGAAAGATCATCCTTAACAACATTCCAGATAGAGTGGCTGGCCCATTCTGGTTTTAGCAAAGAAAATCTTGCATCCTGAGAAATCTCATAGCTGTGAACTCTTGATGTAACAGAATGATTTCCATCCCCTAGATGGTCCCTAAAGTGAAAAGGTCGATTGACTGCACTAAAACAATTTGGCAGCCTTTAGACATTGCCCTACTAATTCATGTTCTGTGCCAAGCAAAATTTACTCTAACTTCTGGAGAATAGAGTAAAAAAGGAAAACTACAGATAAGTAAATCCAGAAATGCAAGGCAATGATTTTCAAACTGAGAAGTTTGGATTCTGTTGAGCAGATATGAAGTGAGAGATCATTGGAAGGTTGAGTCATGGGTGGCATGATTGGCAAGGTACTTTAGGAAGAGTAGTCTGAGAATTATACATAGAATGTAAGACAAGACAACAGAGAAGTTCCAAATTAAATCAAATATGAGCCATTTTCTCTTTGGGTTACTTTTTCTTGTGGGTTGACAGGAGTATTAGTCACACTCTGTTCCTCTTGGCCTCACTCTAATTTGATATTGGAAATTTCAGTTGCATCCAAGAAGCTGGATGTTTGCATAATATATCTCTGGAAAGCTACATAAGAAATTGGAGAAAACCCCTGATTTCCTCTGTGAAAAAGAACTGAGTGACTAGAGAGTACAATGGCAGGGAGGTTTCATCATATTTCGTTTGGAACTTTAAAATTTTGAGCCATGGGAATGTATTATCAATTCACAAATTAATAATACAAGTCAAATGCAACAAGAAATAACAAACTAGGGAGAAGGAAAGATTCAGGATGAATCAAGCTGAGCCACATTTTAGAATTCTGTATCCAATTTTCCAGAGCTGAATTGACTGATTCTGGGTCTAACTTAATTTCAACCATGTTTATTAATCATCAAATAACTGATGGATTTAATTTGATTTTGTAAGTGATGTGAATATGAAATCACTGAGTCATAGTTATTCTTCTGATGTTTTTTCCCTGTGTGAAACAAACAACAAACAAAACCAATAAAACACATATATACACACACAAGCAGCAGCTGGAGTCCAATTTAAGCAGCATGATGTGGCAGAAAGTATGTGTGTTTGGGAGTAGGTTAACTGGGTTCAAATCCTAATTGTCATTTATTAGCTATGTGTTCTTTGTACATGTTAGTTAACCTCACTGAGCCCATTTGCTTGTCTGTAAGTGATAATAATGGCTGCCTCAAAGGGCCACCTTAGGGATTAAATGAGAATCTATGTGTGAAAATTCATAAAAAGGAAAGTTTCCCTTTCTCTGCCGAAGCATCTGGTACAGTGCTCTACACACAGATGGTAATAAATAAATATGAGCTGAGTAATAAAATAAATGCCAACATATGATTAATTGTTTGATGAAAATTAACTTGGCATCAATATCATAGTATATTATAAAGAAGATCGAACATGGATTTAGGATACCAGAGTTCTTGCCCCAACACTCTTTGACTTTAAAATTTAACTTCTTTCACACTGAGTTCTTTCCCTTGAGATGATTTTCCCTCAATACCCACATGGCTCACTCTCTGGCATCCTTCAAACCTTTACTGAAGACCTTTCAGTAAGGGCTTCCCAGGAAACTTATTTAAATTTGCAAACCTTCTTTCCCCTGGAACTTTAGATTACTTCTTCTTATCTACCATGCTAGTTATTTGATTTCTTGGTTTAGTTTCTATTTTACTCATCACTTTATAACATAAACCTCCTGAAAGAAGGGATCATTGTTTATTGTGCACCCCACTATATCTTGAGCATTTAGAGTAGTGCTCAACATATGGGACAGTACAATTTTGTTGATCGACTGAATAAATGTTGAAGTGTGTAAGTCAAGGGGCTGGGGTAAATGAGCTCTATAATACTTTCTCATTATTCAGTTCCACAGTAAATGCTTTAAATGACTACTTTTTTTCTAAGTTTTGTGTTATCTTAAAAATCTTTGGGTCTAGGCTACTGGAGAAACTAACATTAACATATAATGACATTTTCCATGATTAAAAAAGTAAAAGATTCATAAATAGGAGAATATCCTATAAAATATTATACTTAATTGGACATGGGGTATCATTCTTTGAAAATCATATAAACATTGAACATCACGAGGAAAAGCAAACTAAATTAATGTGATCATTAAATTAATTATGAAAGACTGAAAACTCACTATGTAATCTTCAAAAACATAGTAAACCTAACAGTTTGTTTTCATTTTTATATACTTTTATTGGTACATTATAGTCTCACATCATAATGTAAATCATATTGATAGTCACGTGTATGCACAAAGCACTTGGTGTGCTTTCCCTCAGCTTCCTCCACAACAATTTAAGTTATCTTAGGAGTTATTTATTTTGATGGCTTCTCATTTAAATTTCTATGTGTTACATAAAATAGAAGCTTTCATTTTAAGACCACTAGGTATACTTATAGATTTTACAGGACAAAATTTGCCATTTAAAGTTTAATTTACTTATTTGGAACCTTATTTCAGGAATTGATCAATTTTAGCATTTCAAAATACTATAGTAATAATAATAATATACAGAAAAAATGAAAGACTTATATTTGGGTCTTTTCAGAAATACATCAGGAAGTAGCTTCTCTATTCCTAACAAAGTTGTTTATTGAACTTTGTGTATATATCTTGGAAAGTTAGGTCAGTGAAAAGTCAATTATTTGGGAGAGAAAAAAGAAGTCTTGAACTCTAACCCAGTATCTACCACTACCAGTGTCTCAACACATGATTTTTGTTGTGTTCCATAACTCCTCTGATTTCTGATTCATTAACTGTAATAAGTACAGAGTAAACAGTATAGAGACTAGTCTTCATTAGGTATTCACCACCTGGCTACCTAACAGAGACAGAGGCTGGGCATTGGTCTCTCTTGACTTTCCCTCTGGAGTTCTTATAGACCCCTAACATTTTAGTTTTAATGCAAAAGAAGGAAAATATGGCCAACCCTACTTTGAAGTTCTGTAGGCCAATCAAACATGATACAAATACAAACACTAAGTCATTTTGATTCTATACATTTTCTTCCTGTGACAGAAACAAATGTACATGTTCATAAAACCTCCTCTTTTTTCTGGAAAAAGAAAGACTATGTGTCTCCATCACTTTTGAGCCTAGATGAGGCCGTATGGCCAATTCTGTACAATGGGTTAGGTAGACAAAGTTATGTACCTTCAGTTGGAGACTAGGCCTTTAAAGTCTCTCATGAGATCTTCTAAATCCTTTGTTTTACACTTTTTAATTTTGTTTTTGATTAATATGTACTAATTGTACCTATTAGTGGGGTATAATGTGATATTTCAATAGATAAGATCTGATCAAATTCAGCCTCCCTTTAGCCCATTCTTTAGGCTCCTGGCTGGATACAGAGCATCTAGTGGAAAATCCCACAGCTAATCCATGGAAAGGATGATGTCTAAATCCTAGAGTAACTGCTTATAAGGAGGTTCACCAAAACTGGCCAGCCCAAAACAACTGCTCTAAAGTTTACATTAGGAAGAATTGAACTTATTAAGCCTCTGAGATTTGGGGTTCTTATGGAATTAGACCTCTCATAAATAATATACTCTACTTAATTCTGCAATTAACCAAAAAATAAAAATTTCCCCTGGCTTGGTATCCTTTCTAAAAGAAGGAACTTGAACTTAATAATTCAGACTGATTTGGCGATCCAATCAGATTTAGAAATGTACAGATTTGGAGTATTGTGGGGATATGCACTGATTTGTGTTCCTACCACATTTATAGGTGAATAGAAAAAAATTACAGAGCCACTTCATATTATTAAAGATAATGTCACATATTTTATCCGGAAGTCCATAGGCAAGTATTTCAAATGTAGATTCACTAGGCTAGCTGACCAATTTACATATAAGTTTGAAAATGAAAAGGTTGTTTCAAACCCTAGTAATGTGAACTCTTCTAAATTTTATATCACCCCTGGGCTAAGGTCAAGTGGATGTAGCTAAGCCTCAAAGAAGAAATTTACATAAAATTATGAGAAACTGAAAATAGTGATTTGCAACAGAGGCTTAGAGAAACTTAAATTACAGCTTTTAACTTCTGCTGAAGAAGAAAATACTTCTTGACAGAGGAAAATGTATGTTTCACTCCTAAAGAATTAAAACATGGGTTTGTATATTTATTTTTAATAAACTTTTATTGGTACATCATAATCTCACATCTAATGTAAATCATGTTGACAGTGATATATATATACTTTTTTTGTAGTACTAGGGATTGAACCCAGGGGCATTCTACCTCTAAGCTATACCCCCAACCCTATTTTTTATTCTTTATTTTGAAACAGGATCTCACTAAGTTGCAGAGGGTCTCAATAAGTAGCTGAGGCTGGCCACAAACTCACAATCCTCCTGTCTCAGCCTCCCATGTACTGGGATTACAAGTGTGAGCCACCACAAACAGCTGGGGTTTATATATTTAAATAACATTATTATTTATTCTCTTGTAAGAAAATAATAATGTTTATTTTTAAAAGCATGGTGTTTAGCTTCCAAATATTTTAGGGTTTTCTAGCTTTATTTCTCTTATTTATTTCTATTTTGATTGCATTGTGGTCTGGGAGTATACTGTATGATTTTTATTCTTTTAAATTTGTTAAGGTGTGTTTTATGACCCAGAATATAGTCTATCCTGGTGAATGCTCCATATCAGCTTGAGAAAAACATGTATTCTATTGTTGTTGGATGAAGTAGTCTATAAATGTCAATTAGATCTAGTTGATTGATAGTGTTGTTCAATTCTATTATATCCTTACTGATTTTCCACCTGCTGAATCTGTCATTTACTGTAACTGGAATGTTGAAATCTCCAACTACAATAATGAATTTGTCAATTTTTCCTTGTAGTTCTATCAGTTTCTATCTTATGTATTTTGATACTCTTTAGTTAGGTGCAAACACATTAAGAAATGTTATGTCTTATTGGAGAATTCACCACTTTATGACTATAATGCTCCTCTTGATCTCTGATAATTTTTCTTGCTATAAGGGCTGCTGTGTCTGAATTTAGCTTCCCCAGTTTTCTTTCACTCAGTGTTAGCATCGTATATACTTCTCCATCTGTGCCTTTGTATCTACTATGGATTTCTTATGGACACCATCTAGTTGAGTCTTTTTATTCACTCTGAGAATTTTTCTTTTTAATTGATATATTAAAATAATTCAGAGATGAGGAAGAAAATCCCACCTTTGAGGAGGAAAATGAAAAAATTGGAGAAGGTACAGAAAGTGGACAGGGAACTAAAAGTTTCATGGCAATGCTTATCTGTTAAAAGAGATTTTAAATTTAAAATCTTTGGGGACTTATACTATTTGTTAAGTTTTAGGAGAATTCATTTCCCCAGTCATCTGTTTTCAGAAGCAGGAATGGCAGTGCTTAAAGACACAGTGGCAGCATAAGCATTCAGGGTAGTTTATTAACATATTCATAAGTATTTGTTCATTGTGTAAATAGGTAATTGACTAAAATCATATGTGGCTATATAAACTACTCTTATAGTTTGGTATATATGGATTTTGTGTGTATTTAGCTCATCTCATTAGCTTAAAATAAGGATTAAAATGGAATTTAAAGAGATTGCTCAATGTTACTCTGCAAAACTAAACTGTTCAGTGCCACTTATAAACATTATAATTAGTATCTGGTAAAATTTTACTTTCTTAATCTATTGATACAAGGAGTAAAATATGAAAAATTGAACCAGAAAAGAATTCAAATTTAAAGTGATTACTAATATAGATTACCTACCGTATTTTCAATTGTTTTCTTTTTGTCGTTTGATCCTTGTATCTTTTCTTTCACATTCCAATCTTTTTCGTGTGTGTTCTCAGGCTTCAATTGAGCATTTCATATGATTCTCTCCTCACACCATGTCAATTATGTTGATTTTAAATTTAAAATTTTTAATGTTTGCCCTAAAGCTTGTAATACACAATTATTATTAATCTAATACATTTTCAAATAACACTAGGCTACTTCATGGGTGGTACAGATCATTTCATTTATCCATAAGTTATAATCACCAAATGCAGTATTATTAGTATTCTGAGCAAACTATTATCTTTTAGATCAATTAGAAATAAGAAAAATACAAGATTTGATTTTACCTTAATCTATTCCTTTTTTTGGCAATTCTGGAGATCAAACCCAGGGCCATGTACATGCTAGCCAAGCACTGAACTACACTTCCAACCCTATTTATTCCTTTTCTATTGCTCTTCTTTCCTTTATGTACACCTGAGATTCTGAACTATATCACTTCCCTTCTTTATAGTTTCATTTTAACATTTCGTACAGGGCAGATCTACTGGTGGCATAGTCTATCCATTTTTGTTTGTTTGAAAATGTATGTTTCTTTCACTTTTGCATGATGATGATTTTGCAGGGCACAGAATTGCTGGCTGGTGAGTTTTTTCTTCCCACAGTAATCGTGTTTTCTCTGTAACGACCATTCTATCGATGAGGCCATCAAAAAATATTTTTCATTTCTATGTTTATTTGTGTGTGTGTGTGTGTGTGTGTGTGTGTGTGTGTGTGTGTGTGGTACTGGGACTGAATCCAGAGCCATTCTATCTCTGGGCTATACCACCGGTCCTATTTTATTTTTTATTTTGAAACAGGGTCTTACTGAGTTGCTGAGACTGGCTGTGAACCTGCGATCCTCCTGTCTCAGCCTGTACTGGAATTACAGGCATGTGTCACTGTGCCTGGCTCTATGTTTTTTAAAATTCTAATTGCTATGGTTTAACTGTGTTTCCCCAAGGGTTCATGTATTAGAAGTTTGGTCTCCAGCGTGGTCAAGAGGTGGCAGAATTTTTAAAAGGTGGATACTAGGGAGAGATCACTGAGTCATGAGGACACTGGTTTTGGAAGGGATTAAGGTTGTCCTTCTGGAGTTAGTCCTTGTTAGAGAGAGTTAATATAAAAGAGTAGTACTGACCCCTCCACATCCTCTGGCTTCCTGTCTAAACATATGATGTCTCTCTTTAACACACACACACTTCTGCCATTGTGATGCCATCTGACAAATGATCCTCACCAGAACCAAGCCCATGCTGGTGCCATGTTCCTGAATTCCCAAACTGTAAGTTAAAAACTCTTTTCATCATACATTATCCAGCATTATGTATTTTGGTGTAGCAATGGAAAATGGACTAATACAGTAGCATTTCCTTCCGATTCATTCTTAGAATTTCTTTCTGCTTATGTTATCTGTTTATTCTTATACTTTGCCTGTTTTTTTCTGTTAGAACTTTTAGCATATTAGTTATTTCATTAGTCATTAGTTTTCTGGGGCTGCCATAACAAAGTATCATAGAAAGGATGCCTTAAACATCAGGAATATTCCTCACAATTTTGGAGGCTAGAAGTCTAAAACGAGGTGTTGAGGGAGTTGGTTTCTTTTTTGTATTTTTTATATAATAATTGGTGCATTGTAAACATACATCTTTGTTAGGTACAAGCTGATAAAGGCATATATGCACACATTTCTCATTTAACCCCTTCCCCAATTCCCACCCCACTCCCTCGCCCTCCCTCCTTCTCAAGTTCAGTTTAGTGATTGACCTTGATTTATTTGTGAAAGTACTTTATGTGCATTAGGGTGTCCTCCCCACCCACCCCCCATCCATCCTCTTCGGTTATGTCAACTTCTTTGCTTATCAAGGGTCTCTCCTTTTTCATCTGGAGACCCTCTTATGCCCCATCTTCTCCCTAGCATCTGCATATTAGGGAGAACAAATGCTTTTTTACTCTTTGTGACTGGTTAATCTCACTTAACATAATGTTTTCCAGTTGCATCCATTTCTCTGCAAACAACATCATTTTGTTCTTCTTTATGGCTGAGTAAAATTCCATTATGTACATATCTCATAGTTTTGTAATCCACTCATCTATTTATGGACATCTTGGCTGCTTCCATAGTTTGGCTATTGTGAATTGTGCAGCTATAAACATACATACACATGCATCAGTCTGATACTTTGGTTTCCATTCTTTTGAGTAGATACCCAGAAGTGGTATTGCTGGATCATAGGGTAGGTTCATTCCCATTCGTCTGAGGATCCTCCATATTGTTTTCCAAAGTGGTTGCACTAATTTGCAATCCCATCAACAATGTATTAGGGTTCCCACTTCTCCACACCCTCGCCAGTATTTTTTCTTGTTCGTGATTTTTATGATTGCCATTCTGATTAGAGTTAGGTGAAATCTCAAGGTAGTTTTGATTTGCATCTCTCTGATTGCTAATGATGTTGAAAATTTCCTCATACATTTATTGACCATTTGTATTTCTTCTTTTGTGAAGTATCTATTTAGATCCTATGCCCATTTTTAATTGGGTTATTTGCTTTCTTACCTGTGAGTTTCTTGAGTTCTCTGTATATCCTAGATATTAGACCTCTATCAGAAGAGTAGCTGGCAAAAATTTTCTCCCACTCAGTGGGCTCTCTGTTGAGGTTCAAGATAGTTTCCTTTGCTACACATAAGCTCTTCAGTTTAATGCAAACCTATGTATTGATCTTCCGTTGAGTTGCTTGTGCTTTTGGGGTCTGGTTAAGAAAGTTTTTACCTGTGCCTATGTCTTGAAGTGTTGGTCCTATGTACTCTTAAAGTAGCTGCAAGGTCTCTGGCCTAACTTCCAGGTTTTTGGTCCACCTTGAGTTGAATCTTGTGCAGGGTGAGAAAGTGGGGTTTATTTCCATTTTCCTACATATGGTTAACCAGTTTTGCCAACATCATTTGTTAAAGAGGCTATCTTATTTCCAGTGTATATTTTTGGCTCCTTTGTCAAAAATCAACGGACTGTAAGCTTGTGAATCTGATTCTGAGCCTTCTATTTTGCTCCATTGGTCTATGTGTCTGTTTTTGTGCCAATACCATGCTGTTTTTATTACTGTGGCTTTGTAGTAGAGTTTGAAGTCAGGTATTGTGATACCTCCTGCATGGTTCTTGTTGCTAAGAACTACTTTGGCTATCCTGAGCTTTTTGTTGTTCCAAATGAATTTAAGGACAGATTTTTCTATGTCTGTGAGGAGTGACCTTGGTAACTTCATGGGTATTGCATTCAATCTGTAGATCACTTTTGGGAGGATGGCCATTTTGATGATATTTATTCTGCCTATCCAAGAGCATGATAGATCTTTCCATCTTCTAAGGTCTTTATTGATTTCTTTTTTCAACTTTTTATAGTTTTCCTTATAGAGATATTTTACCTTCTTGGTTAGGTTTATCCCTAAGCATTTTATTTTTCGGGGTGCTATTGTGAGTGGAATTATCTTCTGGATTTCTTTTTCAGTGGACTTATGGTTGGCATACAGAAAAGCTTCTGATTTTTAAAGATTGATTTTGTATCCAGACACTTTGCTGAATTTGTTGACCAGTTCTATACGTTTTTTGGTTGAGATTTTTGTGTCTTCTAAGTATAGTATCATGTCATCTGCAAAAAGGGATAGTTTTAGTTCTTCTTTCCCTATTTTTACCCGTTTGATTTCCTTCTCTTGCCTTATTGCTCTGTCTAGAGTCTCAACACTATATTGAACAGAAGAGGTGATAATGGACATCCTTGTCTTCTTCCTGTTTTTAGTGGGAACTCTTGCAGTTTTTCTCCATTTAATATGATGTTGGCTGTGGCTCTATTGTATATCGCCTTTATAATGTTGAGGTACATTCCTTCTATTCCAATTCTCTGAAGTGCTTTTAGCATGAATGGGTGTTGGATCTTGTCAAATGCTTTTTCAGCATCAATTGAGATGATCATGGGATTTTTGTTTTTGATTCTGTTTATGTGGTGAATCACTTGAATTGTTTTTCGTATGTTGAACCAGCCTTGCATCCACGGGATGAACCCAACTTGGTCATGGTGTATAATTTTCTTGATGTGTTTTTGAATGTGCATTACTAGTATCTTGTTTAGCAGTTTTACATCTAAGTTCATCAATGATATAGGCTTAAAGTTTTCTTTTCTTGAGCTGTCTTTATTTGTCTTCGGTATTAATGTGATGTTGGATTCATAGAATGTGTTTGGGAGGGTCCCACTTTTTTCTACTTCACAGAATAGTTTGAGGAGTATTGGGATTAGCTCTTCTATAAATGTTTTATAAAATTCACTTGGAAAACCATCTGGCCCTGGGCTTTTGTTTGATGGTAAACTCTTTATTGCTGTTTCTATCTCTTTGATTGCTCTTGGTCAGTTTAAGTTTTCTATATCTTCTTGACTCAATTTAGGGAGGTTATATGTATCTAGAAATTTGTCAATTTCTTCTAGATTTTCCATTTTGTTGGAGTATAGTTTTCCAAAATAGTTTCTGAGGATCCTCTGTATTTCCATACTGTCGGTGGTAATATCCCCTTTTTCATCTCTTATTTTAGTAATTTGGGTTGATTCTCTCTTTCTTTTGGTTAAGTTGGCCAATAGTTTATCTATCTCATTTATTTTTTCAAGAAACCAGCTTTTGGTTTTGTTGATTTTTTGTATTATCTTTTTTTCTCTACTTCATTAATTTCTGCTCTGATTTTCATAATTTCCTGTCTTCTACTAGCTTTGGGTTTGGAGTATTCTTGTTTTTCGAGTGCTTTGAGCTGTGTCATTAGGTCATTTATTTGGTGATTTTCTGTTCTTCTTATGTGGGCACTCAGTTCTATAAATTTTCCTCTCAGTACTGCTTTCAAAGTGTCCCAGAGGTTTTGATATATTGTGTCTCTGTTTTAGTTGGTTTCTAGGAATTTTTTAATTTCTCCCCTTACTTCTTCTATGACCCAATCCTAATTCAGCAATGTGGTGTTCAGTCTCCATGTGTTTACATGGTTACTTTGGGTCTTCTTAGAGTTTATTTCTAGTTTCACTCCATTGTGGTTTGAAATGATGCAGGGAATTATGTTACATTTTTTGAATTTGCCAGTGCTTCCTTTGTGACCCAGAATGTGGTCTATTTTGGAGAAGGTTCCATGTGCAGCTGTGAACAATGTGAATTCAGCTTTAGTTGGGTGAAAGAGTCTATATGTGTCTAATAGGTCCATTTGGTTTATGGTATTCTTTAGGTCTGAGGCATCTCTACTGACCTTTTGTTCAGAAGATCAGTCTAGAGATGTGAGAGGAGTATTGAAGTTTCCCAGTATTAACGTATTGGGATCTATGTGTGACTTTATATCATACAGAGTTTGTTTTATGAAAGTGGCTGCACCTATGTTTGGGGCATAGATGTTGAGAATTGTTATTTCCTCTTGCTGGATTGTTCCTTTTACTAGTAAAAAATGACCTGCTTTGTCTCTTCTGATAAGCTTAGGCTTGAAGTCTAATTCATCTGATATCATGGTTGCTATTCCTGCTTGTCTTCGGGTTCCATTGGCATGGATTACCTTACTCCAGCCCTTCACCTTTAGTTTGTGGGAGTCCTTGCTTGTAAGGTGTGTTTCTTGCAGGCAACATATAGATGGATTCTGGGTTTTGATCCATTTTGCCACCTTGTGCCTTTTTATTGAGGAGTTGAGACCATTTATATTCAGTGTGATTATTGAGAGATGATTTTTAATTTCTAACATTTTGAGTTTTGACTTCTGTTTTCGGTGGTGTTTATTTTCTTTGCTTAGTTGTTTGCTTCCTGGAAATTATTGTTTCTCTGCTTCTGACATTTACTTGCTAGTTCTTCTTTGTAGTGAATCTCTTTGAGTATTTTCTCTACTGCTGGTTTGGAAGACATAAATTCTTTCAGTTTCTGTTTGTCATGGAAGATTTTTATATCCCCGTCAATTTTGAGAGAGAGTTTTGCTGGGTAGGAGAATCTTGGCTGCAAGTTATTTTCTTTCAGAGTTTTTAATATGTTACTCCAGCTCCTCCTGGCTTTCATGACTTGATTTGGGAGATCTGGAGTGGTTCTAATTAGTTTGCCTCTAATCGTCACTTGGCCTTTTACCTTTGTTGCCTTTAGAATTCTCTCCTTAGCCTCTACATTAGTCAACTTGATTATTATGTGGCATGGTGAACCTCTTCTTTGGTCTTGTCTTGAGGGAGTTCTGTATGTTTCTTGTACCTGTGTGTCAACTTCTCTTTCTATGTTTGGAAAATTCTATGATATTACTTCTTTGAAAAGATTATTTATTCCATTAGGTTCAACTTCTAATCCCTCTTCTATGCCTATTATTCTTAGGTTATCTCTTTTAAAATTGGCCCAGATCTCTTCAATGTCCAATTCATACTGTCAAATTTTTTTTCTAAATTAGGTACTATGGATTCATTTTGCGAATGGTCATCGTCTAAGAGTGATATTCTGTTTTCCATGTGGTCTAATCTATTGTTTATAGTTTGTATTGATGCCTTCTTTTCAGTTATTGCATCTTTCACTTCCTTCAATGCTTCTCTTTGGTTCCTTTTTAGGTTGTCACATTCTTTGTTTATTTGTTCCCTTATTTCTCTCCAACTCTCCCTACATTCTTTCTGAAAATCTTGTATTGTTTCTAGTATTAAAGATCTGAATTGTTCTTCGGGTAATCTCTGCTATTCTGGGTTGGTGAGATCTGTTATTGAGGGGTTGTGGTAGCTCATTGTTTCTTTGTTATTTTTCCTTCCCATGGTTCCCCTGTTCTTAAATTTATATCTTTGCTGCTCTTGCAAGTTTTCTCATCCAATCTCTGCAGCAGGGGTTTAGAGGTGTCTGCTGGTATATACAGGGACAGGTTGTATTCAGTTGTAAGGGTTGGGTGAGAAGTCACAGTGATGAATGCAAGAATAGGATAAAGTAGAGGGTATGGTCCAGCGGAATAAGAGGTTGAGTGTGTTGAGGTGATATATTGTAAAGATTAGAGATGGTGGATATGTCAGGGGATTCTGGTAGTCAATGTAGAGTTTTGAGTGTGGTAGTATGAGATTGGCTTGATATGAGACAGGGAAAAAAGGAAAAAGCAAAGAGAGGAACAAAATTGTTACGGAGAAGAATATAGATGGGAGAGGGGGAGGGAAGTTTGTAAGAGGTATAAGGAGGAAATTCAACAAACTAAGCAAAAAATAACAAAGCAACCAATAATCCAAAAAAAAACATAAGTCAAGGTAATACAAAACGAAACAGAGTAAAAACAGATAAAACATAACACCAAAAAAACCCCAACCCCCCCCAAACCAAAAAACAACAAGAAGCAAAAACAATACCCTGCTAGTTCATAAGTACAGAGCTTAAATTTTCGAGTGCGTCTCTGCCATTTTTATTTGCTCTGTCAGTGCAGACAGAGGGTTCTGATGATGCCTCTCCCGCTGCAAGCTTGTGTCTCAGAGCTCTCCCCAGGGCCTGTCTGCGTCTCTCTCTCTCTCTCTCTCTCTCTCTCTCTCTCTCTCTGCCTTTGCTGGTGGCGGGAGTACAGTCTAAATGCTGGGCTTTTTCAGTGTGCCTGGAAGGTCTGTATGCCCTATGTGCACTGGGTTCTTCCCACACTTCTCTTCCTATCTAATCGCTAGAAGGGCGGGTGACTGAGTTTGTCCTCTGTATCAGGGCCCCTCCACCCTGGGGGTGCAATCCAACTTACAGATCCCTGCTGCTCTGGTTCAAGTGGGAGGGGTGAGCTGGGTGACCTCAGCGCAGGCTTAAGATGGTTGTCCCAGGTGTTCTTGCTCGCTGTTGATCCTGCAGGGATATGCCGCCTGATTATGGTGTGGAGTTCCTTAGTTGCTTACTTCACCTCTGGTCGCTGGAGGTGCAGGAGGTCGATGAAGGTCTGAGTAGCTGGCAGAATTGTGGCTGGGAAAATGGTGGTACGCAAAATGGTGGCCGCCCGGTCGCGGCGTGCACCAGCTCCCTTGTTCTCCCTGGGTTCTGTTCAGCTGCTCTCGTTGCCTTATTCACTCTTCTACCTCTTTGTTCCTCTTTCCTTCATTCAAGAAGCTGCGTTTGCGGCAGTTTTGATTCAAGCACTTTGGTGCAGCTGATCGCTGCTCCTGCTCTGGAGAGGTGAGGTGAACTGGGGTGGTCCCACGGGAGCTTACACTAGTCGTCTGGTCGTCCCACACGTTCCGATCGCTGTGGAAGGTGCGGGGATCCGCCACCTGGGTAGGATGTGGAGTTCTGGAGTCGTTTACTCCACGCCTGGTTTCTGTGTTCACAGCAGTGTCAGTAGACCCCTGAGTCTGGCTGGCTGCGAGATCGGGCTCCTTTGCTCTCCCTGGTCAGCTCTCTGGATTATCTTTAGTCTTTAATTGTAGTTCAAATTTCACTTTTTTGTTGCTTTTTTTTCTTCCATTAAGAAGCTGCTTTTATAGCAGATTTGATTCGAGCTCACAGCGCCTGATGAGAGGTGTTTTACTCAGCCACCATCTTGAATCCCCTCCGGAGTTGGTTTCTTTTGAGGCTTCTCTCCCTGGCTTACAGGTGCCTGACTTCTCCCTATGTCTTCATATGGTTTTCCCTCCACATGTCTGTGTCCTAATTTCTTCTTCTTATAAGGGCACCAGTAATACTAGAGGGCTCACTGTAATGATCTCATTTTAATTGCCTCTTTAGAGACTCCATCTCCAAACACACTCACATTCTGTGGTACTGAGAATTGGGACTTCTAATATTAATTTTGTGGGACTATAACTCAGCCAATAACAATTATTTTAAAATTCCAATCAGAAAATTCCAAAATGGCTACCATATCTGAATCTGGTTCTGATCCCTGCTTTGCCTCTGATGCTTGCTTTTGAAACTGAAATACATAGGCCATTAGGGTAAGCTTTTATGCTTAGCTAGGAGTTAGGCTGTATTTACTGTTTGCTACAGTTGGGGTGTCATAAACCAAAAGTCCACTATTGTTTGTGTTTTTGTCTCCCCTGTTGTCTTTGGATTTCCTTAGAGACTCCTTCTTAACTGGGGTGTGGCCTTTAGTTTTTTTCAGCTATGATCCTCTACTATTATACATTAATATAATGCAGTGATGCAGCAATAAGTTATGAGGAGAGGGGAAGAATTCTGTAACATTGGGATTTGGTTTCAGTCTTTCAATGGGCCTGTGTCTCTGATCTGTGACCTTCAGAAACACTTCTCAGTATTCTTCCTCCCATTACATTAGACAGGATAGCTAGGGAAGCTGGGGTTGGAGAATTAAGTTATCCCAGCTCAGGATGTAGTTTAAAAAAAAGTGGATTTGGCTTTGGTAAAAGATTCTTTTGAGGATAGTTCATGGTTAAGGAGAGCAGACTTCTCTGGGATTTTTTTTTTTTTCAAAATAGTTACTCCTCCCACCATGACTAACTCCTGAAGAACAAATGGAATCTTCTCCATTCTTCACTCTAAGAATCTGATCAGGTTCCAAAAGGTAACAGTCACAAAAAAATGGGTGTTCTTTTAAGGCTCGGCCCACAGGATTTTTGTCTCTCAATCTATTCCACATTTAATGACCAGGCATTGGTCTGATATCCTTTAAGTGTCCAATTTATGGGGTGGTGGTTTTCCATGTGACCTCAAATATCTGGTAGACATAAGAATAATTAAAGATTTTCAATTGATTTACAAGCTTTTTTGTAGGTGTAGGAATGGAAGTGATGACTTCCAAACTCTTACATGATGGGCTAGAAATCAAAAATATATATTTTTCAAATTACAAAAGATAAAAAAGCAAAGAGAAGAGCAAGATCACCCACGATGTCATTCTCCTGACACAAAAAAGTTTATATTGTTATAAAATATCTTTTCAAGTATTTTTCTACCAATGCATTTGTTTTATAAATTTTTATATATTTTAAGCATATAAAAAGACAGAATATATACTTAATTTTGATGAATAGAAAATATTGAGAGAGAGGATCCAAGATGGCGACTGAGTGAACCGTCTTTTCACAAACGCCTTGATTTGGATCTAAATTTACCATAAAAAGATCTTTTCAACAGAAGGAAAAAAGCGAAATCTGAACCACAAACAAATAAAGAAGATCAAGAAAGCAGAGCGGGGACAAGAAAAGACGCCATAGCGCAGCGATCTGCGCTACGCGCTCTGCGCGGACCCCCGCCAGCCCTGCTCTGCCGGGGGAGGCAGCAGCCGGGCTCAGCGCCGAGGAGGTAGGCTGTGGAAGGGCAGGACCAGGAGCCTTGGGGGCCACCCAGACGCTGGGAACGGCGGGCCCCGGGACACAGCACCACTGGCACCCTGCGCCGCACCCAGGCGGAGATCAGAACCGTGGGGAATTAAGCGTGGGCACCCGCGGGTCTGGGTTCTGTCCCGGCGCATCGCCTCAGCGCGGAACTGTGACCGCCCAGAGCCTGAAGTGGGACGCAGCTCCTTGGCGGAGGCCTGGGCCTGAGGTGGGAGCGGAGGAGCTGAGTCCGGGAGGGGCAGGACGAGTCAGCGGGCGCCGGCGGGCCGTGAAGTGGCGGCCCACCATCCCCCCTGCTAGCCCTTCCCAACCAGCTACCCGCCATCTGGCCAGACTATCACCAGCCTGCGCCCCTCAGCAACCCGGGAAGGTCGAGCAGGCAGGTCAGCCTCCAGGGA
>PVLC010019708.1:0-30147 GCA_004027655.1 Graphiurus murinus
CAAAATAAAGGATAAAAAATGGGACTGGGGATGTAGTTCGGAAGTAGGATGCCCCTGGGTTCAATCCATAGTACTGCAAAAAAAAAAAAAAAAAAAAAAAAAAAAAGGAAATAAAGAATAAAAAATAGGGCTGGGGGTATAGCTCGAAGGTAGAATATCCGAGTTCAATCCCCAGTACCACAAAAACAAAAACAAAACAAAACAAATGTCATTTTCTATTTAATGATATTTTGGGGGAAAGTTTTTAATTATTACAGAAAAGAAAGAAAAATAAAAAATATTTTTTATAAAAACTAATTTTTGTCAGGTATGGTAGTGCATACTAGTACTTGGGAGACTGTGACAGGAGGATTACAGGTTCACAGCCAGCCTCAGCAACTTAGCAAGGCCCTTTACAACTTAGTGAGACCCTACTTCAAAATAAAAAAATAAAATAGAGGTAAGGTTGTAGCTCAGAGGCAAAATGCCCCTGTGTTCAATCCCTAGTACCACAAAGAACATCAACAATGACAACAACAACAAAAACCTAGTTTGTCTATAAAGCAAAGAACACTGACCTTCTCTTGTACAGCTGGCTGAAACTGCTGGATTTTTCCAGATCCCTGTAAAGACTGCCAAATGTTGCAAAATTCATCATCATCTTTAGTAGGTACCTAGCAAAGCAGAAACAATTTCTTAAGGAAATGAAACATTACAAAAGAAAGATTCATATTAAAATTATTTATTAAAACAATTCAATGGTAGACGGGATATTTAGTTTTCATTATTTGAAATCCCTTAGTTGTTTCTCTTCATTTTTTTTCTTTTTTTTTTTTTTTTTTTTTTTTTTTTTTTGCGGTACCGGGGATTGAACTCAGGGGCTTTCTACCATCAAGTTATACCCCCAGCCCTATTTTTTATTCTTTATTTTGAAACCGGGTCTCACTAAGTTCTGGAGTGCCTCACTAAGCAGCTGAGGCTGGCCACGAACCCGGATACTCTGGTCTCAGCCTCCCAAATGCTGGGATTACAAGCGTGAGCCACCACGCCCAGCAGTTGTTTCTTTTCTAGAACTCAGTACAAAGCCAGGTGTGGTGGTGCATGCTTGTAATCCCAGCACTTGGGAGGCTGAGACAGGAGGATCCAGGTTTGCAGACGGCAAGGCTCTCCGCAACTTAGTGAGACCCTGTTTCAAAATAAAGAATAAAAAATAGGGCTGGGGGTGTAGCTCGGAGGTAGAATGCCCCTGAGTTCAATCCCCAGTACCGCAAAAAAAAAAAAAAGGGCTAGGGGTATAGCTCAGAGATAGAATATTCCTAGGAAGGAGGGAAGGAAGGGAGGGAAGGAGGTTGGGAAGAAGCCAGACACGGTGGTGCATGCCTGTAATCTCAGTACTTGGGAGGCTGAGATGGGAGGATTGCAGATTTGAGGACAGCCTCAGTAAGAGACTCTCAGCAAACTAGCAAGACCCTGTTTTAAAACAAAAAATAAAAAACTGGGCTGTGGGGTGTAGCTCAGAGGTAGAATACCTCTGGGCTCAGTCCCCAGTATAAGAATACTACCACTAAAAAAAAAAAAGAAAAGAAAAGGAAAAAGAAGGAAAGGGAGGGAGTGAAGGAAGGAAAGATAAACTTGTCTTGTGTCTGTGGGTAAAAGAGGAAGTCAGGACCTTACCTCTTGACTATGTATAGAGAACATTCCTGGGCTTGGGGTAAAGGAAAATAAAGGGCAATTCCTGGAAATAGTGACCTGGAAGATTCTTTGCACATCCAATTAGAGCATATACAATGAGGCCAGGCTTTAGGAATAAAGCTTACTGTTAATAAGTATAGGATTGGTCACAGGAACTCTGGGGTGTCCAGGATTTGCTGGCACCAAGTTTAAGTGCAAGGAACGGGGTTGAGCTCATCCTCTGGGAAAACTCTCTGGACAAAGGACTAACTTCCCAAGCGAAATCACTCACACCCTGCTGGCATTTTGTGACCCTCTGAAAATACTGATGGCTAACACTCCCTCTATGTTTACTATATGCCAATTTTTTTTTTTTTTTTTTTTTGGCAGTACTGGGATTGAACCCAGGGGCATCCAGCCTCTGAGCTACACCTCCAGCCCTTTTTATTTTTATTTTGAAACGGGCTCACTAAGTTGCAGAGGCTGACCTTGAACCTGTGATCCTCCTGTCTCAGCTTCCCAAGTACTGGGATTACAAAGTGGGTACCAACACACTTGCTAAACTTTTTACATACAAAAGGAAAACTAAGCTAAATAAAAATTTCTATTTAAAAAGTCTGCTATGATTCGTGTGTATGTGTGTGTGTGTGTGTGTGTGTGTGTGTGTGTGTGTGTGTTTTACTGGAGATGAAATCCAGGGGAATTCTACCTCTAAGCTACAACCCCAGACCTATTTTATTTCTTATCTTGAAACAGGGTCTCACTAAGTTGTAGAGGGCCTCACAAGTTGCTGAGGCTGGCAGTGAACTTGTGATCCTCCTGTCTTAGCCTCCCAAGTACTGGGAGTATCAACATGTCACCAAGCTCAGTCATGATTTGTGATTTGTAAAGAGGGTGGAGAGAAATTAAAGACCTAGAGACTTACTTGAGTAGGAACAAAAAGTGACTGAGGGGAATGGTTGAGGCCTCCCAAATGCCCAGAGGAAAGGGACGTGTTGGAGCTGTAGTGATTCACAGCTGGCTGTGGCTTGACAATGGCCGTCAACTTCTGATTTCCAGTTTCAGAGCGACTCCCGTGAGAAAGGTTCACCAAGGCACTTGTAGGCAGTCGATAACCTCTACCAGGTGAGCACCTAAAAGCAGAAAAGTTCTATCAGGGTCAGAGGGAAATAATACTAAATGTGCTAGGGAAAAAGAATAAAATAATTTGTCGGCATCATCAGATCTAATAAATATTACTTTGTAATTCAGTAGAGGAATTTAAAATCATGGAAAGCTTTCAATTTATGATACATTTCTGAAGTTTCCTAATCTAACATTCAGTGCTTACTAAATGGAAAAAAAAAAAAAAGATACAACCATGTTCTAGGGTGTATGATTTAGTTGACCCTTAAGAAGCTTGCATCTTAATAGCTGAATATAATTGAGAACTTATGAAATAAATGTCAAACAAAAAAGCCTGGTTTGAACAGTCTGGGTTATGAAGGCCCAAGCTCCCGAGGTTTGTCTATTGATCAACTGTTGAGTCCAGACCTTTTGTACCTTCATCTTCTCATCTCAACGTTCTAGGCCTAGACTTAGGAAGGCTTAAGACGAAGTATTTGTGATTTCCTCCTCGTGGTCTTGATGAAAGTGTTAAGATATTAAAGTAAGCCTTTTTGTCCCCCCCCCCCCAGGCATGGTGGCTCATGCCTGTAATCCTAGTACCTGGGGCAGGGGGGGTACCTAGACAGGAGGATCATAGTTTTGAGGCCAGCCTAAGCAAGTCAGCAAGAATCTCAGAAATTTAGTGAGACCCTGTTTCAAAAAAAAGTAAATAAAAAGGACTGGGGGTGTAGCTTGGAGGTAGAAGCCCATAGTACCTCCACTCCCCCCCCCCCAAAAAAAAAACTTTTTTGGGCTGGGGGTGAAGCTCAGTGGTAGAACAGTTGCCTACCATATGCAAGGTCTTGGGTTTGATCCTTAGCACTGCAAACAAACCAACCAAAATACAACAATAACAACAAAAAACTCTTGAGAACAAAACAATAAAATAAATTCTCTCACCTTATTATTTTTCTCTTTGAGAATGGAGTTTTCTTATCTTTCAATAAAAAATAGTGGAAAAGAACAGTTCTTTTTTTTTTTTCAGTACTGGTGATTGAACTCAGGGGCATTCTACCTCCGAGCTACACCCCCAGCCCTATTTTTTATTCTTTATTTTGAAACAGGGTCTCACGAAGTTGCGGAGTGCCTTACTAGGTAGCTGAGGCTGGCCACGAACCCGGATCCTCCGGTCTCAGCCTCCCAAATGCTGGGATTACAAGTGTGCGCCACCATACCCAGCCAGTTCTTTTTTTATTTAAACCGGAGATTGAATGCATGGGTGCCTAACTACTGAGCTATACCTCATACCCCAACATTTTTCTTTTTTTGTGTATGTGTAAGGGATGTTGAGGATTGAGCCCAGAGGCATTCTACCTCAGAGCTACACCCCATTGCTATTTTACTTTTTTGTTTTGAAACAGGGTCTCACTAAATTGCTGGAGGCTAAATTGCTGGAGTTTCTGAGGAAATTCTGAGGAAATTTCTGAGGAAATTCTGGAGTTTCTCAAACGTGTGATCTTCCTTTCTGTCTCAGTCTCCCTGGTACTGGGATTACAGATCTGCACCACCACGCTCAGCTTATTCCAACATTTTTTATTTTAAGACATAGTCTCCCTAAATTGCCAAGGCTAGCCTCAAACTTGGAATCCCCTTGCCTCACTCAGTCTCCTGAGTAGCTGAGATTACAGGTGTGTACTACTACTATGCCTGGCAAAAATACAGTTCTTTCATGAAAAACCATTGTAAGTTAAAGGTTGCTACAAAATAAACATTTTCATGAGAATCACACTTACTAAAGATTCTGCATTATAAAAATGAGTATTCTGCAGGCATATGGGGGAAAAATAGGAAAACCCCCATAAAAATATATTAAAATAAAATCAGATATGGAATACATATTCTGTTTCAGAATTTGAACACTACAGGCAAGAAGGTCTTTGGACAAAGAGGATTGAACCCAGGGACATTCTTCCTTCAAGCTATACCCCCAGTCCTAATTTATTTTTTTCAATTTTGAAACAGGGTCTCACTAGGTCGCTGAGTGTCTCACTACTTGCTAAGGCTGTCCTTGAACCTGTCGCCCTCTAGTCTCAGCCTCCTAAATACTGGAATTACAGGCGTGTGCTACCACACTGGCTATATTTAAGTTCCAAAACAACAATTATAGCATCTTGAAGATGCTTAGTATCAGGACTGCCAACTGTGATTTTATGCCTGGAGCCTAAGGAAGGGTAATTTTTAAATTTTAATTACCCATTAACCAAAATAGGAGAGAAAAAGAAACAGTTAAATCCACTTTAGTTTTTCAGCTGACTTTTAGAAGGGAGAAAAGAAAATTGGAAAGTATTTAATTTTATCTTCACAATAACACAGTGAGATAGGAGAGATAGGAGACTGAGTCAGATGTTTTTAACTAATCTGCCCAATGTAACAGGAAATTAAAGTGAGGGAGTTCACACTATTGCCATGGTGCCTCTTGTTCTTTTTTTTTGCGGTACTGGGGATTGAACTCAGGGGCATTCTACCTCCGAGCTATACCCCCAGCCCTATTTTTTATTCTTTATTTTGAAACCAGGTCTCACTAAGTTGCAGAGTGCCTCACTAGGTAGCTGAGGCTGGCCTCCAATTCCAATCCTCTGGTCTCAGCCTCCCAAATGCTGAGATTACAAGCGTGCACCACCATGCCCGGCTGCCATGGTGCCTCTTGTTCTATCACCATCTTTTTTTCTGTCACTTTAAAATCTGTATTAGCGCTCCCTCGAAGTAAACTCAAGACCTACTCATGTTAAATGAAAAACAATCCAACCCTAGTCTGTTAAACCTGCTAACCTCATTATCTTGCTGCTTTACTTCCTAGTGGGGTTTTTCCAGGGCTACCTCAGTTTCCTGTCTCCATCCCTTTACCTCCACTCTCCTCAAACCACTCCAATCTGGCCTGAGCATGCACAGCTCCATGTGCACAGATACAAAGATGCACATGCATGAATTCACAGGACTTTCTCCTCTTCGCCCCGGCTGTGCGTACACGTCCTGCGCTGCCCGTGCCTTCTGTCGTCCCGAGCACTCCCCACTGCTCTTGCTCCTCTCCCAAGAAATATCGCTCACTTCTCCTTCCATCGTGTGCTCCTCACTTTTTTTTTTTCTTTGTGGTACTAAGGATTGAACCCAGGGGCGTTCTACTTCCAAGCTACACCCTCAGCTCTATTTTTTTTTTGCCAGTATTGGGGATTGAACTCAGGGGCATTCCACCTCTGAGCTATACCCCCAGCCCTATTTTTTATTCTTTATTTTGAAATCTGTTCTCACTAAGTTGCAGAGTGCCTCACTAAGCAGCTGAGGCTGGCTGCGAACCCGGATCCTCTGGTCTCAGCCTCCCAAATGCAGGGATCATAAGCGTGCGCCACCATGCCTGGCTCCTCAGACCTATTTTTAATTTTTTATCTTGAAGCAGGGTTGCAACGTCATCCTAATAGCTGGGACTTGAGCAAGGCAGATGATTCCAAAAGAAGGAATGCGTGTCATTTCTCACTTTGCACTATTATATTCTGGAAATGTGAGGTGCTTTGGGTTTTGCTTTCACATTAATTATAAAGAAAAATTTCTTAGAGACACAGGATGGCTAAACGGATTATGATTCCTCAAAAAAGAACAATGCCTCAGCTCGTCTCAGAGATATTCATTAACCCTCTACAAACATCAGGAATTGAACTTTGCAACCTTAGCTACTAAACCAAAATACTTAGGTCTACTATTTTTTTTTTTTTTTTTTTTTTTTTTTTTTTGCGGTACTGGGGATTGAACTCAGGGGCATTCTACCCCCGAGCTATACCCCCAGCCCTAGTTTTTATTCTTTATTTTGAAACCGAGTCTCACTAAATTGCAGAATGCCTCACTAGGTAGCTGAGGCTGGCCGCGAACCCGAATCCTCCGGTCTCAGCCTCCCGAATGCTGGGATTACAAGCGTGCGCCACCACGCCTGGCTAGGTCTACTATTTTTTATCTGTGAGTAAAGAAAGCTTTAAGACAGATAGTTTCTCTCTCTCTAAGACACCTCCCCCTTGTCTTCACCACATATTAACTACTCTCCAGCTGCCCGACAGGAGCTGAGCAAATAGTGAAGATTTAATCTAATGAATAGAGTTTCCTCTCCATCATTAACCTTTAACACTGTTTTCGTACTAAAAGAATTTTTATATACGTATTGTATTATGTAACCCTTGCTGTTTTCTTAATCCCATCAAATACTATGGGAAATAGCTTTTCTAGTTAAAGATGTATCCACTCAACTTTAGAAAAAACAAGTCTGTAAAAATTCCTGCCTCGTTGTAAAAAAAAAGAGTATAAGAAATGGTGACGAAGCCGGGCGTGGTGGCGCACGCTTGTAATCCCAGCATTCGGGAGGCTGAGACCAGAGGATCCGGGTTCGCGGCCAGCCTCAGCTACCTAGTGAGGCACTCCGCAACTTAGTGAGACTCGGTTTCAAAATAAAAAGAATAAAAAATAGGGCTGGGGGTGTAGCTCGGAGGAGGTAGAATGCCCCTGAGTTCAATCCCCAGTACTGAAAAAAAAAAAAAAAAAAGAAATGGTGACGGACATGAATTAAACAGATACGTTTTCAACACTGCATTGGGTGTAAGTGTCTTCTCGAGACCTCGTCCTGATCCACACCTAACAAGGGACCCCCGACCCTGCTGCCTCGAGGGCTGGCCCCCGACACAGGGTCTCACGAAGCTGTGGAGGGTCTTACTAAGTAGCTGAGGCTGGTCATGAACCTGTAATCCTCCTGTCTCAGCCTCCCAAGTACTGGGATTACAAGCTTGCACTACCACGCCTGGCTTACTGGTCACATTTTAATTAAGTAATATTGTCATCAGTTGCTTAATTTATCTCTCACTAATGTGCAAACTCTACGAGGGTAGAAGGCTTGTCTTATTCATTGCTATATCCCTAGTAGCAAATATGACGATCGCATATATGATGAACTCAAATTTCGGACATATAAAAATCAATATAAACTCAGAGGCCACATGGACATATTCATAAAGTGCAATTATTATCTAGAAATACAAACCTTATTGTTAAGCCTCCAGGAAATTCTTCATCAAATAATACTTCAAATAGTACATCAGCTTCCCTATTAGCTGTTGAGAAAAAAAGAAAGATATTTAAAATCAGGAGTGCTCAGTAGCATTTATTTCATTTTTAAAATTCATACAAAATATTCTGGTATAAATAATGATATAGCCAGGCATGGTGGCACATGCCTGTAATCCCAGTACTTGGGAGGTTGAGAAAGGAGGACTGTAGGTTCAAAGCCAGTCTCAACAACTTAATGAGACCCTGTTTCCAAATAAAAAATGGGGGTGTAGCTCAGAGGCAGAATGCTCTGTCCAGCACCACAAAAAAAAAAAAAAGAAAAAAAGAAAAAAAAATTGGTATAGCAATACAATATACATCATGTAAGCTAAGAAACAAAATACTCCTGCCTTAGAAGACCATTGTGTCACAATTCTCCACTAGGTAACTTCTTCAATTTGACAGTTATGCTTCTTATACCCTTTTTTACAGTGCTGTTGATTGAACCCAGGGCCCTGGGCATGCTGGGAAAGTGTTCTCCCTCCATCCCCTAGACATTTCTTTACTTTTTACTACATATATACATATCTATAAATAACATGAGTACTATTTTGCAAGTTTTGAAACTTTACCTACATAACACCATAGAGAATATATCCTTTTGCAACTTATACTTCTTTGTTTCAACATTGCATTTGTGAGATTTGCCCTGTGTCTTTGTACTCCTTTGGTTTTCTGGATGGACAGTATTCCATCTATGCATATATGATACTTTATCCATTCTCCTATTGGTGGACATTTATGTTGTTTTCTAACTTTTGTATTATAAATAAATACTACAACGAACATCGTGTAACTGGGTTCTTTTTTTTTTTTTTTTTTTTTGCGGTACTGGGGATTGAACTCAGGGCCATTCTACCTCCAAGCTATACCCCCAGCCCTATTTTTTATTCTTTATTTTGAAACCGAGTCTCACTAAGTTGCAGAGTGCCTCACTAGGTAGCTGAGGCTGGCCGCGAACCCGGATCCTCCGGTCTCAGCCTCCCGAATGCTGGGATTACAAGCATGCGCCACCACGCCCGGCTGTAACTGGGTTCTTTATGTAAGCAAATCCTTTCCTAGGTTAAAAGTAAAACTGTTTGGTGTAAAGAGAATGTAGTTTTTTTTTTTTTCTTTTTCTGCTGGTCCTAGAGGTGGAACCCATGGTGTTCTACGACTGAGTTACATCCCTAGTGGTTTTTACTTGTTATTTCTAAAGGGTCTTGCTAATTGCCCAGCCTAAACTTGAACTTGGGATCCTCCTGCCTCAGCCTCTAGAGCCACTGGTATTACAGGAGTGTATCACAGTGCATGGCTTGGAGCAAGTTTGTATGTGTATGTACTGGGGTGGGGGGGTTACTGGGGATTGAACTGAGGGGTGTTCTACCTCTGAGTTACACCCACAGCCTTATTTTTTTTTAATCTATTTATTTTTTTGTATGGTACTGAGAATTGAATCTAGGGGCATTCTACCTCTGAGCTATACCTCCAGCCCTATTATATTTTTATTTTAAACAGGGTCTTGCAAGTTTGATGAGAGTGTACTTACTGAAGCTGTCCTTGAACTTGCAATCCTCCTGTCTCAGCCTCCAAGTACTGGGATTACAGGTCTACTTATTTTATTTTTATTTTTATTTTTTTATGGTACTGGAGATGGAACCCAGGGGCACTCTAATTCTGAGTTACACCTCCAGCCCAATTTTACTTTTATTTTGGAACATGGTCTCACTAGGTTGATGAGAGTCTCACTACTTGCTGAGGCTGTCCTCAAACTTGTGCCTCCTGTCTCAGCCTCTCAAGTACAAGGATTATAGGCATGTGCTACAATGCCCAGCACAGGTGTATTTTTGAAATAGGGTCTTGCTAAGTTGCTGAGAGCCTTACTAAATTGCTGAGGCTGGCCTCATGATCCTCCTGTCTCAACCTCTCAAGTACTGGGATTCCAGGTGTGTGACACCATGCCCCGTTGAGCAACGTGTCTTTTGAAGAGAAAAATATGTAAGTTTGATGAAGTCCAAATGTTTTCTTTTATAGTTCAGGCTTTCTGTGTGTTATTTAAGATATCTTTACCAAACTCTAGGTTATGAAGAGTTTCTTCTAAGAGTTTTATAATTTTAGCTTTTACATTTAGGTCTCTGACTCATTTTTAACTAATTTCTATAGAAGGTGCAAGGTAAGTGGTTGTGGTTCATTTCTACACTATACTATCTAATCTTTCTAGTGCCATTTGTTGAAGAGATCATCCCCTCTCTAATTGCCTTGGCATTCTGATTAAAAAATAATTTCACCATAAAAGTACAGGTCTGTTTCTGGACTCCTTATTCTATTCTACTGATCTACATACTGTTTTTGTTGCGCAGTGCCTCACTAGGTAGCTGAGGCTGGCCATGAACCTGGATCCTCCGGTCTCCGCCTCCCAAATGCTGGGATTACAAGCGTGCGCCACCACGCCCAGCTCATACTGTCTGTTTTTATGCCAATCCATACTGTTTTTCATTTCTCAAGCTTTATACATTTTGCAATTATGTAGTGTAAATTCTTCAAATTTGTTCTTCAAATTATTCTAGTTAGTTTAGAGTCTTTGTCTTCTACATGAATTTTACAATCGGTTTGTTTACTTCTATAAAACAGGTTGAGAAGTCAGGTGTGGTGATGCACACCTGTAACCCCAGCTACTTAGGCAGAGGCAGTAGGAACACAGGTTTGAAGGTACCCTGGGCAACTCTGGAGATCCTGTCTCCACATAAAAAAATCTAAAAAAGGGCTGGGTATGTAGTTTAGTGGCAGAACATCCCTGATTTCAATCCCCAGTACTGCCAAAAAACCCAAAAACAAACCAAAACAGGCTGGTGAGATTTTGATCAGGATTTCTTTACATCTAGAAATCAAAGAAAGTGACACCTTAACAATATTACATCTTCTGCTGGTTGACCAGGATATCTCTTCATTAATTTTGGTCATTAATTTCTGTTAGCAATGTATTATATTTTTCAGTTTTTATATATTTTTGTCAAATTTACCCCTAAGTAATTGATATTTCTTGATGCTTTTTAAAAAATTTTCAGTTTATCGCTAGTATACAGCAACACAATTGTTTTTTGCATTTTGGAGTACTGTATTCTGCAACTTTGATAAACTTATCAGAAATGAATATCAGTACTATAAAAGTTCTCATTGTTCTAGATACTCATCAATCCTTGGTATATTTCTAGATTGGTAATTTTTTTTATTAACAATCTTCCATAATTTGTAACTGGATATATGAAACCACTGATTCCTATTTGCCTTTCATCCCATGACATATAAACATCATATTTAGTTCAAGTATCTAAGTATAACATTATTTGTATTGAGAGTTTTAAAAAAGATTTTATTTTTGTGGTACTGGGGCTGGAACCCAGAGGAATTCTACCTTTAAGCTGCATCTCCAGCCCTATTTTATTTCTTATTTGGAAACAGGGTTTTGCTAGGTTGATGAGTCTCACTATTTGCTGAGGTTATCCTTAAACCTGTGACTCTCCTGTCTCAGCCTCTCAAGTGCAGGGATTACAGGCGTGTGCCACCATGTTCAGCTAAAAAAAAAGATTTCATTTTATGATCCAAGGAGTCATTTCTTTTATATAAATATAACCCACCAACCCTTCAAGTTGAGACAGCCCCATCTCAACTTCTCTCTTTTTTTTTGCAGTACTGAACCCAGGGGCATTCTACCTCTGAGCTACACCCTCAGCCCTATTTTACTTCTTATTTTGAAAGAGTGTCTCAACTAAGTTGCAGAGGGCTTTAAGTCGCTGAGGCTGGCCATGAACCTGTGATTCTCCTGTATCAGCCTCCCAAGTACTGGGATTACAAGTGTGCACCACCACGCCTGGCAACTTTCCTCTCTTTTAACCACTTCTCAGATAATTACACAAGACAGAAAATAAGAAAAAAAATTTTTTTTTCCTGAAGGAAACAAAACAAAAACAAACCTACAACATAAAAGGATTTAGTTTTTTTCCTGGATTTATGGCTGTTTTCTGCTTACATATAAAAACACACACATTTGTGCTTTACTTTACAATATAAATGAAGCTGAAGACATATCAAGGGTTGAGACGTTACCCCCTTTTATTCCTATGATGGTGCCCCGAAGGCCAACTGGGACTGAAAAGTTCTCTCTCACGTTTACAACACGGTCAAAGAGACGGAATTCTGCATCCCGATCTGGAATGACTCCATGCTGCTGCTCTAGAGGCTGATAGGAAGAGAGCTATTAATTCTAACTGAAAAATTTCCCAATATATTACAAACATTGTTTTCATACTTTCAAAATAAAAACAATATTTGATTCTTTGATAGACACTTACTCTGTATAGCAAATGGGGCTTCACTGTCACTCGTACCTTCTTATTATTCTTTCTTTGCTGAGGAAAGAAAACTTTTCATTTATTTTTTAATCATTTAAAATAATTTTAAGGGACTGTAGGAGGCTTGTTTAGAGAAGTGGTGGCATAATATAAAAGAAGGCTGTGATTAAGGGGTTACGTTTTAGAGAAAGGGTCCAGAAAAGGTTGCTTCCCAGAGTGGAGAATGGCATAAAACAAAAGGGGCCATTCAAGAGAAAGGGTCTGGAATGGGCTGCTCCCCAGAGTAAAATAAAGAAGCCCTAACCCTTTTATTTTTTTTGCGGTAATGGGGATGGAACCCAGGGGCATTCTGCCTCTGAGCTACACTCCCAGTGCTATTTTTTATTCTTTATTTTGAAACAGGGTCTCACTAAGTTGTGGAGGGCCTCACTAAGTAGCCGAGGCTGGCCACGAACCCAGATCCTCCAGTCTCAGCCTCCCAAGTATTGGGATTACAAGCATGCACCACCACGCCCAGCTTCCCAACCCTTTTAAATGTTAAATTATAAAACCATTGCTCACCACTTCACTTCAATGTGTCTTTTGTTTATAAAGCCAAATAAAATGATTAATTTTAAGAATATTATATATTACAATATACCTATAGCCTATTTGTGTGTGTGTGTGTGTGTGTGTGTGTGTGTGTGTTTGTGTGTGGTACTAGGGATTGAACCAAGGGGCGTTCTACTTCTGAGTCACATCCCCAGCCCTTTTAAAATTTTTTGTTTTGAAACAGCATCTCACCAATTTACTGAAAGCCTTGATGAGTTGCTGAGGTTGTTCTTGAACCTGTGATCCTCCCAGATACTTACAGCCAATTCTTATTTAAAAACTTTTTTTTTTTTAATGGTACTGAGGATTGAACTCAGG
This sequence comes from Graphiurus murinus, assembly GCA_004027655.1. NCBI lineage: Eukaryota > Metazoa > Chordata > Mammalia > Rodentia > Gliridae > Graphiurus > Graphiurus murinus. The sequence goes on from PVLC010019708.1 coordinate 13,110, forward strand.
GATGATCTACCTCTAAGCTACACCTCCAGCCCTTTTGATTTTTTGAGACAGAGTCTCACTAACTTGCCCAGGCATCGAACTTGTGATCCTCTTGTGCCAAGTACCTGGCTAACACAATTTTAATAAAAAAGCAAGTTTGTAAAAAACAAAAAGTTTCTAAAAAGCAATATAATCAATCCATTTTCTTTTGTACCACAATAGAGGATTAAAATAGATAAAACAGGTTAAGTCTACTACAGAAGTTTGTTTCTCTGAGAAAGCAAAATATAAAAAATAAGAGAAAGTGACACTTCAAAAATTCTTTTTTTGGAGGGTGGTGGTGGTACTGGGGATTCAACCTACGGGCATTCTACCTCTGAGCTACACCCCAGCCCTATTTTATTTTGAAACAATGTCTCGCTAGGTTGCTGAGTGTCTTACTAAGTTGTTGAGGCTGGCCTTGAACCTCTGAGCCTCCTGTCTCAGCTACCCAAGTACTGGGATTGCAGGCAGGCACCACCACACCTGGCATACTATGACTTTTGCATATTAAAGTAAACTTACTAATAGCCAGTGGAAATGGTTAGGATGCTTTTTAAAGTTACAGAATTATTTAATACTAATTAGAATCATTGAGAATATATATTAGTTGGTTGAAACAAATAAATTATGTGTAAAATAATAGTCCATTTAATCCCAAATCTCATCAGTAGTCTTGATTACTGAAAGTTAGTACCTTGCAGGTTTCAACTTCTTCCTCGATTTTCTCAACAATAGCTGCATCCAGAATTTGTAAATCACAAGAAGAACGAGACAAAGTACTGACAGGATGTCCTTTTAGCCAAGTAATAATTTCTTGAACTTTCTCGGTACTATAGTAACAACAACAACAACAACAATATTTTCCATATTGATTAAAACTTACTGAGGACTTCTTTAAAAGGTCTGATAGAAACTTTGTTATCTCTCAATAATAAAAAACTAGATAAATTAGTTAAAGGTATTTACTGATATTAAAAAATTAAATTTCTCTTGAGCTCTTAAAGCAAAAGTGAAACAATACAAAACAGAAAGTAACATGAGAAATTCTTGAAAAGGTAGCTGGGTCATCAAGTTGACCTGTGACACAGTAAAGACCATACATCTGCTTACCCATTCTCATTTTCTCTAGGCCAAATGTCATCTTCAAAGAACACATCCTCTTGGCTATTTTTCGCGATGTAACTAAATAGTTCTGGTGCTCTAGCCAAACAAAGAAGCAAAAATACTGTTTTAAAAAATATAAGACTCACTTCACATAAATTTCCTATGAAATAATTTCAGATACTAACAGGCCATGTAAAGTATATTGAGAGCCGGGTGTGGTGGCGCACGCTTGTAATCCTAGCATTTGGGAGGCTGAGACTGGAGAATCTGGGTTCGCGGCCAGCCTCAGCTACCTAGTGAGGCACTCTGCAACTTAGTGAGACCCTGTTTCAAAATAAAGACTAAAAAATAGGGCTGGGGGTATAGCTCGGAGGTAGAATGCTCCTGAGTTCAATCCCCAGCACCGCAAAAAAAAAAAAAAAAAAAAAAAAATCCCACTGGCTAAGGGAGAAAAGGTTTAATAAGCTTATAAAAACTTCAGTTATGACTCTGATTTATTATTTTTTAGTACTGGGGATTGAATCCAAGGCTATTCTATTTCTGAGCCCTTTTTATTTTGAAACAGGGTCTTGCTAATTTGCTGAGGCTAGCCTTGAGCCTGAGATCCTCCTGTCTCAGTCTCCCAAGTAGTGGGATTCCATGGGTGTGCCAGCCACCATGCCCAGCTATTTGAGATCTTGCTACGCACTTACCTCTCTAGGTACTCGGCAAGAAGTTGTTCTGCTGCAGATGAATACATCCATTCACTTCCAACTTTTTTAGTATATCCAGGTACCTCCTCATTTTTTTTGTTGAATTTCAGATTTAAACCCACATTTGCTTTATGGTCTCCATGAGGGCTAAATTTAAACCGCATACACACAAGTTTCAAAATCCGTTGAAGCAATACAAAGTTTTGCTTTCAATTCTAAGAAAAACTCAGTTTTGATTATTTTCCCATATTTTAGTTATGGTTATTTCCAATTAGTAGTAATTAAAAAAGGCTTCAAAACCCAAGTCAACAAAGCATATAAATAAGTTATATTATTACAGAGAAAAATGAAATAAAATGCAAGGAAATATATTACTGAGGTTCACACACACCCTCTGATACCTTTTTTCAAGGTTCAATTTGTTAGCTGCTAAAGATAAAAACTCTTTCCAACCATCTAAAACATGTCATTAAGATAAAAGGTCACCATCAGAAGAATTTATGCATAATTTTAAAAGAAAACTCACAGCAATCAATAAGAGAAAAGTAAATCCTGAAATATGAAGCACTTAATCTTTATCATTTAATTTTTCTGCCACTTTAAGTAAATTTCTCTCACATAAACTTACTTTCTCCTAGATCCTCTTCCAATAAAAATACTTCCTGTAAACCTTGAAACAAGGTATCCACTCACTCCAAGGCGACTGGCCAACACATATCCTGGGTTGTACTTTATAGAATATTTCTTTAAATATAAAAACAAAAAGATCAATTATGGAAGCAGAAGTTTACATTAAATATTATTTCTTTACCTTCAAAATTTGGAGACAAGACTTCACTAACCATTGGAAGTGGCAACATAAGGATTCTAAATTAGATCTACTTCTCCTTTTTTGAAAGGATTTGAAGGCAGATATTTTCTGCTCCTCTTTTTTCCTTAAAGGATAGAATTCCCAAGGATGAATGAAAGGGGATGGAAATATACAGTTTGTGAAACTGTCTCAAGAAATAAACTCTACTATAAGTATGAAATGGCAAACTCCATGGGCAAGAATTTTTTTGTGTGTGTGTGGTACTAGGGATTGAACTCAGTGATATTCTACCTCTGAGCTATATCCCCAGCCCTATTTTATTCCTTATTCTAAAAAATGGTCTCATTAAGTTGTGGAGGGCCTCACAAGTTGCTAAGGATGGTCATGAAACTGCAATCCTCCTGCCTCAGCCTCCCAAATACTGGGATTACAAGTGTGTGTCACCACACCCGGCTAAGGGCAATAATTTTTTTTTTTTTGCAATACTGGGGATTGAACCCAGGGGCATTTCACCTCTGAGCTACACCCCTAGTCCTATTTTTTATTCTTTATTTTTGAAACAGGGTCTCGCTAAGTTGCGGAGAACCTCACTAAGTAGCTGAGGCTGGCTGCGAACCACGATCCTCCTGTCTCAGCCTCCCAAGTACTGGGATTACAAGAGTGGGCCACCATGCCCGGCTAATGATTTTTTTTTTTTAAATTGGTGTGTTGTAATCATACATCTTTGTTAGGTAAGGCAATAATTTTTTAAACTTGTTTTCATATTCTAAGCAGAGCCTAGGAAAGTAACAAGGACAAAATGAGGCCTCAATAATTATTACATTGAATTAAAACATAAACGTGATTAAAATAATTGCAACTGAACTAAATTAAAAATGTCCTTCATATATTTAATATTTTTCCCCTAATATTTAATATTATATGAAAGCAATCAGTATATACAAATTCATAGTTAATAGTCAATGGAATATAAACAATTTGCATAATTAAGGGAAGAAACCATGAAGACTATAAAATTAAAAAATAAAGTAGAAGATGTTATCTTTTTCAATCAGGAAGCAAATGATTCTACAATTCAGTACCAACTAGGATTAATTATCTTATATTCCTTATACAATGTATATAGAAAGCTAGGCATGGTGGTGCACACCTGTAATCGCAATACTTAAGGAGGCTTAAACAGGAGGATTACAGGTTCGAGGACAGCCTCAGCAAGTAGCGAGACTCTCATCAACCTAGTGAGACCCTGTTTAAAACAATGATAATAAAATAGGTCTAGGGGTGTAGCTTGGAGGTAGGCTGCCCCTGGGTTCAATCCTTAGTACTGCAAAATAATGTATTTAGAAAAACACATACTAATTTTTATTCATATATTCAAGTTTATGTTATATGTATAGTTTATATTTTCATTTTATGTTCATATATGATATGAATATGTTATTTTTATTACCAATTAAACCAATTTTCAGAGACTGGTGATGAATTAAATCAGCCACCATTATTTGTATAATGGCCCCCAAATGAATAATTGTTTATGGTGGCCTGGATTATAAAGTTACTGCTAAAATACATAAACATGCTAGTAAAAAACGTAATTTTTTTCATAAAAAAAGCATCAGAATAGCAATAATACAAATCAAGTATGCTTTCCAGAACAGACTGGAAGAATTAACATGATATGTCTCAATTACAAGTAATACCACTTTTCTGATCAGCATTTGGAAATGTGCAGGGGCACATTCAACTACAATAATTGGATGGGCTACTCATATTTAGTGCCCAGGGGCGAAAGATGCCAACTGTCCTGCCATATTCAGAAGAGTCCCATTTCTATGAGAAAAATTTCAATTGCCATATGTACAAAATGGTCCTGCTCCAACTATGAATAGCATTCCTTTTGAGAAATGCTGGTGTATGGCTGACAATGTTGGGGTAGAGAAAGACAGCGGCTTTAGTGCAAGTTAAAGAAGGTATGTAAGCTGGACATGGTGGTGTAAGTCTGTAATTCCAGTACTTGAGAGGCTGGGACAGGACGATCACAGGTTCAACATCAGCCTCAGCAATTTAGCAAGACCCTGTTTCAACATAAAAATTAAAAAGGGCTTAGGGGGTGGCCCAGAGATAGAATACTCCTGGTTTCAATCCCTAGTACAAAAAAACAAAACAACAACAAAAAGAAGGTATGTAGCTGGGTGTGGTGGTGCACGCTTGTAATCCCAGCATTTGGGAGGCCCCACTACCGAAAAAAAAAAAAAAAAAAAAAAAAAAAAAAAAAAAGTTATATAAAGAGGACAGAAAGTTTACTGGAGAAGGTATGCCAATTAGCACTCTATGCTACAAGTGGGTACACTCTTCTAGATTCAAGAAAATGGGGATGAAGGAACACAAGTTCTTCTAACTTCATGGACTTCCAGAGCAAAATTCCAGCTGCTTCTTTTTTTTGTGTGTGGTACTGGGGATTGAACTCAGGGGCATTCTACCTCTGAGCTATACCCCCAGCCCTATTTTTTATTCTTTATTTTGAAACAGGGTCTCACTAGGTTGCAGAGTGCCTCACTAGGTAGCTGAGGCTGGCTGAGAACCCGGATCCTCCGGTCTCAGCCTTGCAAATGTTGGGATTACAAACGTGCACCACCATGCCAAGCTTCCAGCTTCTTGATCTAATGGGCTACTCTGCTAGTTTCCTGACCATGCTGTCTAAAGTGGTCAGATGGTTAGAGACTTCTCTGCCTTTTATATATAGTTTGTTCAGGGGTGTGCTGATGCTTAATGCCTTACATTCACTTCTCAGGATATAAAGCTTTAGATTTTACCATTAGAAAAAATAAAAGCAAAAGTAACAATAGCTGGTTGATTTTGAATTATTTTAGTCAAGTTAATTATCTCGTCATAAATAAGAACAAATGATGGCTATTTGAAACCTCCCATTTTAACAGGAGGCCAGTGAACATTTTTGGAGAAGTCCTAAAAAAGGATGTTGTGAACTTTAATGCAGTTTCCTAATATTCTCTAGGATTTAAACTGTGAATTTTAGTTAAGAAAAATAACTGTTGCAGAAAGGCCATTTGCCACTCAAAACTGAAAAATGCAGGCTTTGAATTATTGTGAATTAATGGAGTGATTTCAGTGATTTTTTCTCTCTAAAGATTCACATGAAATTTTTTTTTTTTTCCCCAGTGCTGGGGATCAAACCCAGGAACTTGCATGCACTAGATTACATGAATCTTTAAGCAGATTTCACATTTATTCGTAAAAAATCTGAAATAAATTTAAAGGAAGTGTCAAAAATATTCTTCTAACATTTTAAAAGTTTACTGATTCTAAATGAAGGAACACAAATTACTCTACTCACATGCTGGTTCTGTATTAACGCATCAAGATTGGGTTCACATGGAATGCTGAAAACCACACGAATCCTACCTTCTGCAATCACATCAGCCGAATCCTGCACCTTGAAGAAGAAAAAAAAAAAAATCACAATATGTTTTAGTCTCTTTCATAACATTTTATTTTTCTACTTATATATACTTATATACTTATATAGTATTATTTATAAAATAACTTACAAAAATAAAATTGAATAGTGAAAATTCTCTCTTGGAATTTGTAAGTGGATATGAAAATACTGTAAATTTGAATCATTTTATCCTTTTGTTAAGAGCTGCTAATCATGTTTTTAATTAATTAGTTAATTAACTAATTAATCCATTTATATGTGTGTGGTACTGGGGATGGAACCTAGGGGCATTCTACCTCTGGGCTACATCCCCAGCCATATTTTATTTTTTGCAGTACTGTGAATGGAACCCAGGGGCATTCTACCTCCAAGCTATACTGTCAGCCCTATTTTTTATTCTTTATTTTGAAACAGGGTCTCTCTAAGTTGTGGAGGGCCTCACTAAGCAACTGAGGCTGGCTGTGAACCCAGGTCCTCTGGTCTCAGCCTCACAAGTACTGGGATTACAAACGTGTGCCACCAGGCCTGGCTCCCCTAGCCCTATTTTATTCTTTAATTCTGAAACAGGGTCTTGCTAAGTTGCGAAAGGCCTCACTAAGTTGCTGAGGCTGGTTGTGAACCTGTGATCCTCCCCTCCGAGCCTTCCAAGTACTGGGATTACAACTGTGTGCCACCACATCTAGATAATCGTCCTTTTAAAAAATTAAGTTATTTGCAAATAACTTCAATGTACCCAAAACTTGCAAAACCAAACACAGTACAAAGAACACTTGAAAATACCAGATTCACCAACTGTTAACATTATGTGTATATTTATATACATATAATTATTCTTATAAAGTCTCTTAGGATATATTACATATATTATGTGTCTTACCTCTAAATATTTTAGTGTGTATTTCCAAAGAAAAATTTTTTATTACAAAACTACATTATAGTTATTAAACAAATTTACATTGGTATAATTTATTATTTTTTTTTTAGTACTGGGGATTGAACTCAGGGGCATTCTACCTCCGAGCTATTGAACCCAGGGGCATTCTACCTCCGAGCTATACCCCCAGCCCTATTTTTTATTCTTTATTTTGAAACCGAGTCTCACCAAGTTGCGGAGTGCCTCACTAAGTAGCTGAGGCTGGCCGCGAACCCGGATCCTCCGGTCTCAGCCTCCCGAATGCTGCCCAGCCTTATTTTTTATTTTTTATTTTGAAACAGGGTCTCATAAGTTGTGGAGTGCCTCACTAAGTAGCTGAAGCTGGCCGCGAACCTGGATTCTCCAGTCTCAGCCTCCCAAATGCTGGGATTACAAGCATGTGCCACCACGCCCAGCTATATATATATATAGGGTTAGGGTTATATATATATATATTTGGTAATAGGGATTGAATCCAGGGGCATTTTTACCTCTGAGCTACACCTCCAACTCCTTTTTTATTTTTTTGTGGTACTGGGGATGGAACCCAGGTGCTTTCTATCTCCAGACTATACCACTAGACCTAGTTTATTTTTTAATTTGGAAACAGGGTCTAAGTTGGTGAGGGTCTTACTAAGTTGCTGAGGCTGGCCTTGAACCTACAATCTTCCTGTCTTACCTCCCAAGTACTGGGATTACAGGCATTGTGTGACCATCCCTAGTGATATAATATTTTTATATCTAAGCTACTGTCCATATTCCATTTTGTCAATGACCTAATACTGTTCGATATGAAACTATTTCCCCCCTCTCCTACAGGATCCAGGCTAGGATCAGATATTGTATTTAGTTGTCTCTTAGTATTTTCTAATCGGAAATATATCCAGAGCATGTTTCTCATAAAACTGGTATTTTGAAGGATACAATTCCTTCCTCCCTCTTCATGCTGCCCTTTTTTTTTCTTTTTCTTTTTTACAGTGCCTTATTTTAGATTCATCTGATACTTCTTTATAATTAAATTATGGTTATACATTCACATTCAGAATAGACTCAGCCTATTGGACTTTTTACTTATTTTGAAACCGGATCTCACTAAGTTCCTGAGGGCCCTGCTAAATTGCTAAGGCTGACCTTGAACCTGCAATTCTTCTGTCTCAGCTTTCCAAGTATTGGGATTATAGGCAGGTACCACCATGCCTGGCTGATGTGCCCTTAGGGTATTGTTTCTGGAGTACACAATGTTCAATTTCTTCACTGCACCATGAAGAGGTTTTTTTTGCTTCTTTTGCACCTAATAAAGTCTGTGGAGAGATTTCTTTCTTTCTTCTTTCTTTTTTTTGGTGCTGGGGATTAAACCCAGGGGTGTTCTACCTCTGAACTATACCCCCAGCCCTATTTTTAGTGTGAAACAGGGTCTCACTAAGTTGCAGAAGGTCTCATTAAGTTGTTGAGGCTGGCTGTGAGCCTGTGATTCTCCTGTCTCAGCCTTCCAAGTACTAGGATTATGAACGTACACCACCACACCCAGCAGAGATTCTTAAAACCAGGCAAAGACCTGCTCCTGATTAAAAAAAAAAAAAAAATCTCTCTAGTTTTAGCTTTCAAGGGTGACTCTTAGCTGATTTAATCTTTTTTTTTTTTTTTTTTTTTTTCGGTACTGGGGATTGAACTACTCAGGGGCGTTCTACCTCTGAGCTACACCCCCAGCCCTATTTTTTATTCTTTATTTTGAAACAGGGTCTCACTAAGTTGCGGAGTGCCTCACTAAGTAGCTGAGGCTGGCCTCGAACCCAGATCCTCCGGTTTCAGCCTCCCGAATGCTGGGATTACAAGCGTGCGCCACCACGCCCGGCTTGATTTAATCTTATCATAAAGTTTTCAAAATGTTTTTCTAGAACCAGCACTTTCCACATTTCCTACCTTTTTGTTTTTGTTTGTTTTGTGGTACTGGGGATTGAATCCAGGGGCATTCTACCTCTGAGCTACATCCCCAGTCCTATTTTATTTATTTGAAAACACAGACTCACTAAGTTGCTGAGAATGGCCTCAATTCTGCGATTCTCTTGTCTCAGCTTTCCAAGCATTGACTAGGATTACAGGCATGTGCCACCATTCCCAGTTGAACGTTTACTTTTGACATGCTATGATAAATAAGAACCCTTTTCTTCCCTGAATGTCTTATTATCACAGTGGAATCATGAATTGCTATTTACCCTCCACTGGTTTATAATTTGCTACTATACTTAATTATTTTGGTATTTTAGCCCAGATTTGGCCAGTAGGAAACCCTTTGATCTGGTTTCTGCATTTACATGTTATGCTCCCTTTTTTTTTTTTTTTTTTTTTTTGGTGATACTGGGGACTGAATCCAGGGGTGCTCTAACTCTAAGCTATACCTTCAGTCCTACTTTATTTTTTATTTTGAAACAGGGTCTCACTAAGTTACCAGCTTCTTTTCCTTTTTTTATTTTTGCGGTACTAGGGGTTGAACTCAGAGGCATTCTACCTCTGAGCTATATCCCCAGCCCTATTTTTTATTCTTTATTTTGAAATAGGGTCTCACTAAGTTGCAGAGAGCCTCACTAGGTAGCTGAGGCTGGCCACGAAGCCGGATCCTCCGGTCTCAGCCTCCCAATGCTGGGATTACAAATGTGCGCCACCATGCCCAGCTAGCTGTCAGGCTTCTAAGTAGTCAGATTATAGGGGTGCACTACCATGCCTGGCTTCCTGTCATTCTTGTGAGCACTTCCTTACTTTCTGGCATGATAAGATGTTCCAGGCACATCTTGTCTCTCTTGCCCCAGACCTAGAGTTGGCATTCTCCCTGAGAAGGCATGGTGGGTGTGAGAGGTCAAGGGTCAGGTGTTCCAGGTGTTCCCTGCTACTCAGATGTCTTTGTTTCTTATTCTTTTTTTTTTTTTTCAGTACTGGGGATTGAACTCAGGGGCATTCTACCTCCGAGCTATACCCCCAGCCCTAGTTTTTATTCTTTATTTTGAAACCGAGTCTCACTAAGTTGCGGAAGGCCTCACTAGGTAGCTGAGGCTGGCCGCGAACCCGGATCCTCTGGTCTCAGCCTCCCGAATGCTGGGATTACAAGCGTGCGCCACCACGCCCGGCTGTTTCTTATTCTTTCAAACGAACTTATTCAAACCTATAATATACCTAAAATAGTTTCAAATTTGTTTTATCCATATCTCAGCAATAAATAAACCTATGAAAAAAGAGGTCAGGATTGGAATTATTATTATTTTTTTGCAGTACTGGGGATTGAAGCCAGGGGCATTCTACCTCTGAGCTATACCCCGAGCCCCTATTTTTTATTCTTTATTTTGAAACAGGATCTCACTAAGTTGCGGAGTGCCTCACTAGGTAGCTGAGGCTGGCCAAGAACCCAGATCCTCTGGTCTCAGCCTCCCAAATGCTGGGATGGATTCCAAGTGTGCGCTACCATGCTCAGCTAGGATTGGAATTCTTTACCACGGCCAGCTAGGATTGGAATTCTTTATTGCCCACTTCCTGACCCTAATCTGCTCAAGAATAAAGATATGTGGTCAAATACTATGTTGTTAAGTTATATGAATGAATTCTTTCTTATTTTTCCCCTTTTGCATTATATTTTATTTGTACCTAAATGAAGACAAGCTAAATAACTGTATTAATTCAAAACTAGGAAATTTAATTAGTAACAAAATCGACACTAACTTCACCAGTGCAGCCATAATAGGGAGTTCCCAGCATAAATACCATACTTCTAGGAGGAAACAAATCATCCAATGTTTTGATATTGGAGAAACGAGAGTTGAAAGCTCGGATGTCCTATGTAAAATGAAATAGAAAAGTAAGTATTCACAGCAAAAACTTCTACAGATTGCACATCATTTTTGTTTTGATGGGATTATGTCTCTGCTGTCCTCAAATGTCAAATGTGAAGATACTCTATATAACAATATTAGAATCTGAAGCTTAGCGACTGGTATATGCCAGGCACTCCTCGAGGTACTTTACAAATTTATTTAGTTCATTTAATTCTCATCACAACCTTCTCTGGCAGAGACTGCTACTATTATTAGCTTACTTTATAGATGAAGAGAGTATGGCACAGAAGGGGGATGGATCTTGCCCAAGGTCACATAGCAAAGGAGCCAACTTAGGCAATTTAGGCTCTCAATTACTATACTATACGGTACCCATCAATTTATAGGATCATCACATGGAGTAGTCTCCCTTATCCACAGGGTTCGAAACACTCCTCTCATGGATGTCTGAAACTGTGGATAATACCGAACCCTATATATACTACGTTTCTCTTATACATATAAATCTATGATAAACTTTGATTTATAAATTAGGCAGAGTAAGGGACTGACAACAATAACAAAAGAGAATATTTATAACAACATACTGTAATAAAAGTTAGGTGAATGTGCTCTCTCTCTCTCTCTCAAAATCTCTTATACTGTCCTCACCCCTCTTCCTGTGACGAGGTGAGACGATACAGTGCTTACATGATGAGCAAAGCATGGGCAGTGACTAAGCAGTCCTCACACATCGTGGCCATGACTTTCACAGTCTGAAGTGCAACAGCAAAACTAGCATCGATTTCTTTTCCCTGTTCACAATTTCATGGACAGAAGGTTCACTTTTATTGTAATCTTGGCAACCACAGCATATGATTTCTTTTCCTTTCCTTATTAAGAACTTCCTTTTCACTTAGAGAAAGCACTTTATGGTTTCTCTTTAGCATATCCTAATTGCTAGCATCACCATTCTTGCACTTGTTCAGTAAGTGTTACGTGTTCACATGTGATGTGACTCGCCCACAGCTGATCTGATAACAGCAGGCGGGGCGGTGCGGGCTTCATCGCATTACTCAGAATGGTGCCCAATTGAAAACTTATCGTTTAATGCTGGCATTTTCCATCTAATATTTTTAGAGTGTGGTTGACTGTAGATAACTGAAACTTCAGGAAGCAAAACCTTGGATAAAGGGGGACTACTCTACTTCCAAAATTTTTTTTTTATCTCTTTGCCATATCTAAGATTATAAACACAAGAGCAAATATAGTTTAGGTTCATTCATTTATTTAAGACAAATATTTTTGAAGAACAAAAATCTAAAATGAAAGGGTGTAAGTTAATGCTAGAATTTTCTTTTAGCAATTAAGTCTCAAAAAAAAAAAAAATTCTCCAAAGATAAGTTTCCTAATTGTACACAGAATGTCTGAGCATGTAATTTTCTCTATTATATACTGCTAAATTAGTCTATTTATAAATAAGTATTAATGAGTCTTTCTTATACAGAGTAATAGTATACATTAAAACAGAATTGAGGCTTGATGGAGACTTACCTTGACAATAGTTTGATAAACAAAGGGAAGAACTTGTTTTGACCACTGTTTTTCTAGATGAACTTCACCATTTTGATTTATTTGATATTTACGACCTGTGAGTAACTGAGCATACACAACTGCAGATGTTTCATTTATTATTATTCCTTTTCTTCTTAGGTAACTAAAAGAATAAAAAAGATATATACCTATATATGAGTATGTGTATAGTCTGATAATCATCCTCCAAACTACCAACTTATTATCAAATGCTTAATAGCTTCAAATAAATATCCTAGCAATTCTGTATAACTAATTAAGACATTTGCAGCTTTTTTTGGTGTGTGTGTGTGTGTGTGTGTGTGTGTGTGTGTGTGTGTATGTGCACACATGTGTGTTATTGGGAACTGAACCCAGGGACATTCTACCTCCAAGCTACGCTCCCTGCCTTTCTTACCTTCCATTTGAAAACAGGGTCTCGCTAGGTTGCTGAGAGTCTCTCTGGGTTGCTGAGGCTGTCCTCAAACCTGTGATCTTCCTGTCTCAGGCTCTCAAGTACTGGGATTAGAGGTGTGTGCCACCACATCTGGTTGCAGCATTTATTTTATTTTATTTATTTATTTATTTATTTTTGCGGTACTGGGGATTGAACTCAGGGGCATTCTACCTCCGAGCTACACCCCCAGCCCCCCTTTTTTTTAATTCTTTATTTTGAAACAGAGTCTCACTAAGTTGCAGAGTGCCTCACTAGGTAGCTGAGGCTGGCCGCGAACCCGGATCCTCCAGTCTCAGCCTCCCAAATGCTGGGATTACAAGCGTGCGCCACCACGCCCGGCTTGCAGCATTTATTTTAGTCTATGAATACTTCTCCAATGGCTTATGTGGTTAAATGAGAAATCATAGAGCTAGAAGAAACTCTTGTGTTTCACATCCTCTAGGCTGGCTATACTTATAACACAGAGAACATGTGTTGGTGAGGATATGGAAAAACTATAATACGTGTAACATTGCTGGTGGAAAGGTAAAATGGTCCATCTGCTATGGAAAACAGTTTGGCACTTCCTCAACAGGTAAACAAAGAATCACCACATGACCCAGCAACTCTATGTCTAAGTATACACTACGTAAAATTGAAAACATGTATTCAATACTAATATATGAATGCTTAAACTAGTGCAGTGGTGCATGTCTGTAATCCCAGCACTTGGGAGGCCGAGGCAAGAGGATTGCAGGTTTGAGGCCAGCCTCAGTAATTTAGCAAGACTCTGTTTCAAAAATAAATTAAATTAAATTAAAAATAAATTTAAAAAAGGGCCGGTGGTGTAGCTCACAGGTAGAATGCCCTTGAGTTCAATCCCCAGTAACTAACACACACACACACACACACACACACACACACACACACACACAAAGTGAATTATCATAGTAGCACAATTCATAATACCCAAGATGCAGAGAAGAACTAACTGTTCACCAATATATAGAGCTTAGGCATACGATACGAATTCACCAAAGGCCCCACCAAAGAACTACTCAATGTTCAGTGACAGAATGGATACATATTGTATTCATATGATGTAGAACTATCACTAGTGAAAATCAACAAACTACAACTACATGTAACATAAGGATGAATATTAGAACCACAGTACTGAGCTTTCTGACACTCTGTGTGAATCAATTTATATAAATTTCAAAACCAGGAAAAATAATGTATGGGATTATTAGTCAAAATAATTATCCTTGGGGGAGGAGAGCAGGGGATGGTAAATGGCTGGAAGGAACGACAGGGGCTTTCTGGGACTCTGGTCATATTACTGTTGGTTCTGTTTCTTTGTCTTCTGGTTACACATGCGAAAATTTATCAAGCATAGTAATGCAATTATGATGCGTTATGTTTTTTCTCTGTATATAAATGTTTAAAAATTTCCATTAAAATATCCCCTCCCCCAAGTAGTTATTTAGGACAATACTTTTTTTTTTTTTTTGGTGTTGGGGGTTGAACTCAGGAGCATTCTTCCTCCGAGCTACATCCCCAGCCCTATTTTTTATTCTTTATTTTGAAACAGGGTCTCACTAAGTTGTGGAGGGTCTCACTAGGTAGCTGAGGCTGGTCGCGAACCCGGATCCTCCGGTCTCAGCCTCCCAAATGCTGTGAGTACAAGCGTGCGCTACCACGCCCAGCTAGGACAATACTTTTAAATTCCCAAATGATTTGAAGACATATCCATTCACTTTTGCTTTTACTTTATACTTTTATTATTTTGGGGTCATTATTGTCCATATTCTTTCTGTAGTTCTAAAAAAGTTTTTGTATGCATTTTCTTAGTATCCTGAATGAAAGTTTTTTTTTTAAATGTAGGGTACAGAATGTGGTCTATAAGTATTAAATCAATTAATCATATTATTTAGATTTTATATTTTGCATATTTGTTTTTTGATTGCTAGGCTGGCTTCAAACTTGCAATTATCATGCCTCAGTCTTGCAAGCAGCTGGTGTTACACAAGTGTACCACTGTGCCTACCCTGTTTTTTGACTATCAGGGACATAAAGGTCAGACTCAGGTTTATGGTGTCCCTTAATTTGTGTCAGATTTTTTTCTGCAGGACATTACTGATTATAAGATATATCTTGTGTGTGTATGTCGGGGTGGGATGGGGTGGAAGTCTTGCTATGTTGCCCAGAAGTGGGCTCCAGTGATTCTCCCACTTGAATCTCCCGAGTAGCTGGGTATATCACTTTTCTTTGTTGCTGTCAGTACCAATAAGTAAGAAAAACAGTCTACCAATTAAACTTTGTGTGTGTGGTACTAGGGACTGAACTCAGGAGCATTCTACCTCTAAGCTACACCTCTAGTCCTTTTTTATCTGTCAATGATTAGACCATAATGCTAGTAATATAATGTAAATGCTGTTGGATTTGAATTAAGGAGCTATGTAGCCATTTATATTTATTGATATAATTCTTCAGTTATTTCTGTCATGTGATTTTAATTTTTATTTTTAGATTTTCTAAACTATGTTTTATTTTGATTTTCCATATTGTAGCTTCTGTTTTTAAATTTGATTTTTTCTCAGTAGTCACTTGCAAGTTAGAAATTTTGCATTTCAAGTTTCTATTAAGCCAGGTGTGGTGTGCATGCCTATAATCCCAGTACTTGCAAGGCTAAGAAGGAGGACCTGAAGTCAGTCTTAGCAACTTTATGAGGCTCTCAGTAACACAGTAAACCCTGTTTCAAAATAACAAATAAAAAGAGCTGGGGTATAGCTTGGAGGTAGAGTGCCCCAGGGTTCAATCCTTAGTTAAAAAAAAAAAAAAAAGTTTCTATTAATAGTTTTTTTTTTTTTTTTTGCGGTACTGGGGATTGAACTCAGGGGCATTCTACCTCTGAGCTATACCCCTAGCCCTATTTTTTATTCTTTATTTTGAAACCGAGTCTCACTAAGTTGCGGAGTGTCTCACTAGGTAGCTGAGGCTGGCCGAGAACCCGAATTCTCCTGTCTCAGCCTCTCGAATGCTGGGATTACAAGCGTGTGCCACCACGCCCGGCTAATAGTTGTTTTTGAATTAAAAATATTTTAGCTGGGCATATCAGCGCTTGCCTGCAATCCTAGTATTTGGAAGACTGAGATAGGAGGATGGCAGGCTCAAGGCCAGCTTGAGGTAACTTAGTAAAGACTGTTTCAAAATAAAAACGGTCTGGGGGTGTAATTTAGATATAGAATATCCTAGATTCAATCCCCAGCACCCCTACCCCACACAAACACATACAAAATTCATGTCTGATTTTCTAAATTATAAAAAGATATCTTTAAACTCTCTTCTATGTAATATCAGTCTTAGAGCCGGGTGTGGTGGGGCATGCCTGTAATCCAAGTAACTGGGAGGCTGACATAGGAAGGTCACAGGTTTGAGGACTGCCTTGGGAAATAGCAAGACTCAGCAACCTAGCGAGACCTTGCTTCAAAAAATAAAAAAAAGGGGTTGGGGGTGTAGCTTGGAAACAGAATGTCCCTGGATTCAATCTCCAGTAACACACACACACACACACACACACACACACACAAGTCTTAAAACTAAAAATTAATTCTATAGTTTAATAGATCCAGTGTTTATCACTAATAGTTTAGCAGCCATCTTTTTTATGTTAGTCTATTTCTTGCCTGATTGGAGGTCCAGGGTATTGGAGATCTCCCTCAAATGATCCTCTCAGTGCATGGTCTTCTCTATAAGGTACTTCCTTGCTCCTTTTTCCAGGTCTTCTTCCATTTCTATTCTTTTTCACTTCATTATATACTGACTCTCTTTCCTATCATTTCCATGTATGGCCCCATCAAGCACAAGTTGTTTTCATACTATATACCTCAAGGTTAGGGGAGAGTATAATGGTTTGGATTTAAAATGTCCTCCTAGCCCCCATGGAGACAAGGTATTAAAGTGACAAGTGGGGCTTGGTGCTAAGGAGGGATCTCTGGGGATGTGACCTTGGGGATTATATATCCGTTCTCCTCCCCCTGCTCTCTCTCTCTCTCTCTCTCTCTCTGCTTCTGGTCCGTGATGTGAGAGCAGAGCCCGTGCTCTCCCTCTCTCTGCTTCTGGTCCGTGATGTGAGAGCAGAGCCCGTGCTCTCCCTCTCTCTGCTTCTGGTCCGTGATGTGAGAGCAGAGCCCGTGCTCTCCCTCTCTCTGCTTCTGGTCCGTGATGTGAGA